>JBBPBX010004825.1:38650-74702 GCA_038048925.1 Garcialebias charrua
TCTGTTTTTATCACGTGATGACGTCACTACGGGTACCCGAGTTGGACAAAAAAGCCTCGATAGAAGTCAAAGCACTCGATCTCTCGAAAACTCGGTTATTCTGTTAATGCACTAACACACACACACACACACCGTCACGTCTTGCTCTGCTCAACACGCTAAAGGACCCTCTAGGCTTTTGACGACCAGTGTACCTATATACGGATATTGTAGAGCAAAAAAAAGTCCTGCTGGATGGACAGCGTGTGCGCGCACATCATGCTGTAGTTTAAAGATAACATTAAAGTGTTTAACTCCATTCCTGCATGGAAGGCTTAACCAAGCTCAAAGCAGCTCTGCGCCGTGATGGACAGAGAGCAACAGCTACAGGACAGATGCACGTGACGTGCGGCAGGTCCTCGGATGGATGGATGGATGGATGGATGGATGGACGGACGGATGGATGGAAGGATAAAGCTTGGACCTCAGTCAGTAAAGAATCCATCTGTCTGGGTTCAGGAAGGCAGGATGTTTGATGGAGCTGACGTGGAGCCAGGAGGACGCAGCTGCTCTGAGCGTTGCACCTGTTACCTGCTCAGGAGTTGACAGAACTCTTCAGCGACGCAGAGGATGAAGAATTCAATGAGTTTGAATAAAAATAAATAAATAAATATTTTTTGGTGTTTATCTTGTTACATTTTAAAGAGATGAAGGTTGTTGCAGCATGTTGCGCGCACACGTTTGGAATACCCGACAAGCGAAATTATTTAAATCCAGCGGATTTGAACATATTCATTTATTAAAGAAAAGTTCAGCTCAGACACATCTTTGCTATAATTTTCAGCAAATAAATATGTTTTTTAAGGATTTGAACATATTCATTTATTAAAGAAAAGTTCAGCTCAGACACATCTTTGCTATAATTTTCAGCAAATAAATATGTTTTTTAAGTGTTAATCTTATTAAATTTTAAACAGATGAAGGTTTTAGCAGCCCACGCACACGAAGACCGGTCAAAGCGAACCTATCAGCTATTTGACAATTATGTTCATTTTTAAAAGAAAAGTTCAGCTCAAACACACTTTTACTATAATGTCAGCAAACAAATATAACAATTATACTTTATTTATAAAGCCATTTAAAACAACCACAGCTGCAACAAAGTGCTGTACACATGAAATCATGAAAAACAACCGTCATGTCTTTTATACTGAAGTGGGTGGAGCATCACCAGGGGTTGCTAGGTGAGGGGCTGGACTCAGGTTTGAGGTGGGTTGTGGCTGCGGTTTGTGATGTCACAAACCGCAGGATTTGAAAACGAAGTGTTTCTATCAAAGATAAATAAATATACTTAGAGTAAATAAACCACTGGGTGCATTTTTTTGGCCCTAGGACTGTTTTTTTATGAAGTACATACCCAAAGTTGAATAAAAAAACCATTAAAAAGTGAATTTTGCATCTGTGGTCCCCTTTAACAATTTACATGAACTGTTTTCTTCTCATGGTGGTTAATCCAACATACAACTTTGAGATTTTGAGATTTGAGAGCACTTTGAGATTTTTATTAATGAAAAGTGCATTATAAATTGAATTCATTATTATTATTACTATTATTACAACTTAAATGATCTTTACGAACAAGTACCATATTTTCTGCCATACTCGTTGCTCTGCCCTATAAGTCGCATACAGTCCATATTTGTCTAAAAAAGTGGAAAAATCCATAAATATGTTGCTTCACCATATACATTGCATCTATTATGCATCACTGCTGATGTGTCACGTTTGTTATGCATCACCTCTGACAACCTGGAAATGTGGGCCGGTATTTTGCCAGAAATCAATGGGCTGCCAAATGGTGGCCACGGGAGTGTGCACAGGAGGACTTTAACAAGATTAACACTTAAAAATAATTATTTGATTGCTTGAAATTATAGCAAAGGTGTGTCTCACCCTAACATTTGCTTAAAGACCGTGTAAAGTGAATTTCAAAATTTTCTTCAATAAACATTATAAATGTCGTAATTGTAATCTTGTAAATGAGTAAAAAGTCTCAAAATTGTAGCTCAATTAATTTTGGAGTTATAGATCAAACTGTGTATAAACACATTTCTCTTTCAGGATTTTTTAGGCGTGGTTTAAATGTGACCGCGTTTCGTCACGCGGTCACAAGCCCCACCCCCTGCAGCTCCAGCCGTTATAAATGCGTTCTTCGGTGGAGCCGTTCACTCGCTACCGACCGTCTCCCTCCAGTACTGGCGTGCTGCTGGAGCGACCACATGCCACCTGCACCTCCGCGCACCTCCGCCCCCCCCCCCCGCGCGCGCGTGTGTGTGGCGATCAGACCCCGCATGCATGTGACCGGGTCGCGCGCGCGCGCTGTGTGTGTGTGTGTGAGTGAGAGGCGATCAGACCCCGCATGCATGTGACCGGGTCGCGCGCGCGCGTGTGTGTGTGAGTGAGAGGCGATCAGACCCCGCATGCGATGTGACCGGGTCGCGCGCGCGCGTGTGTGTGTGTGTGTGTGTGGCGATCAGACCCCGCATGCGATGTGACCGGTTCGGACCGCGAGTCCGCTCATCTTCTAAAATAGCGCTGATTATAACAGCGGAGTTATGTGTCCTCAACTTTAAAAACATAACCAGAGTTGTTAGTGCACTAAAAACAGCGTAACTCTTGGAAAAAGGAGCTGCTGGAAGCCAGAACTCAGATAAAAACAGAGCAGGTGGAGCTCTGCTTCCCCCGTATGCCTCCCCACACAGCTCAGCTCTGAAGGGGGCTGGACATGGCGCAGTACAGCGCTGAAATCACGCCCACGTGCGACACGCCCCCAGCGTTCTAGAGCAAGGCAAAATCAAGTTATTTCATGATTTTTGAGACTTAATTTTATAAGGAAATCAATGTTTTTAATCAGTCAGATTTATATGGGTGATTAATAACACATATTTATGCCGTGTGACAAAATAAAAACACAAATTTAATTTCACTTTACACGGTCTTTAATAAATGTACTGTAACGGTCAAATTAGCTGCATTTTGCCAGGGCGGTGTAGCTGGATTGACGGTCGGTCCAAGCAGCAAGCAGAACCAAGGTGGGGAGACTATGGCAAGCTGATTCAGTCATTAATAGCTGGTGAAGATTCTCAGTCATCCAGGACACGGTAAATTCAAAAAAAGTTAAACAAAACCAATAAAGTATACTGTAATAAAGTCCAGTTGTTTTTGTCTTAAACTTTTTCGAATTTGCCATTATAGCCACGTTTAACTATTAAATGACACAATGGCATGCCATACTGCTACTACTACTCTGCTCCCATCAAGTGGCTGAAAGCGGTACTGCTCTTTTTTTTTGTCAGAATGAATGAATACTGTAGTTTATAAGTATGGGGGGGGGGGGGAAATCCATAAATATGTTGCTTCGGCCTATAAATTGCAGGGCATGTAAATTATGCAAAAAACTGTGACTTATAAAGCAGAAAATATGGTACTGTACACAAATTTGAACTTACTGTGGATTTTCTCTAATACAGACAGCTTAATAATATATATATATACTGTATTTATACAAGTGCTGTTGAAGGTACTGGGATGTCTTAACTATCAAACTGGTAGTTTCTGTTTGCTGGTTTAAAATGGATTTGTTTGACAGCACCAACTGCATTGACCAATTCTCAGAACAAATGTGAAAGTCCAAGGAGCTCAGAGAAGATCCCAGAACAAAAGTTAGTTCAGAGGTTCAGGAATGGGTTTCCATGGTCAAGCAGCAGCATCCAAGTCATACATCACCAAGTGTAATGCAAAGCGTTGGATGCAGTGGTGTAAAGCACGACGTCACTGGACTCTATAACAGTGGAGGTGTGTTCTCTGGAGTGACGACTCGCGCTTCTCCATCTGGCAATCTGATGGTCGAGTCTGGGTTTGGCGGTTGCCAGGAGAACATCTTGTCTGACTGCATTGTGCCAAGTGTAAAGTTTGGTGGAGGGAGGATTAAGGTGTGGGGTTGTTTTTCAGGAGCTGGGCTTGGCCCCTTAGTTCCAGTTAAAGTATCTCTGACTGTTTCAGCATACCAAGACCTTTTGGACATTTCCATGCTCCCAACTTTGTGGGAACAGTTTGGAGCTGGCCCCTTCCTCTTCTATCATGATTGTGCACCAGTGCACAAAGCAAGGTCCATAAAGACATGGATGGCAGAGTCTGCTGTGGATGAACTTGACTGGCCTGCACAGAGTTCAACCCAACAGAACACCTTTGGGATGAATTAGAGCAGAGAATGAGAGCCAGGCCTTCTTGTCCAACATCAGTATGTGACCTAACAAATGCAATTCTAGAAGAATGGTCAAAAATCCACATAAACACACTCCTAAACCTTGTGGACAGTCTTCCAGAAGAGTTGAAGCTGTTCTAGCTGCAAAGGGTGGACCAATGTCATATTGAACCCTGTAGATTAGGAATGGGATGTCACTTAAGCTCATATGTGAGTAAAGGCAGGTGAGCGAATACTTTTGGCAATGTAGTGTATTTCAGTAACACAACATGCTCAGAACTTAGCTTGTTAGGTGGAGGGCAAAGTTCCATTCAAAGTATACAGTAGCATATGGCAATCATTACTAATAATTAATTAAATTATATAACATCAGAAACTTAAAAACCACCGTATCTAAATCAGTAAGGATACATAGTGTACACTGTAGACGCAGAACATGGATTCAAAGATACTAAAATACATGAACACGTCAAAAATCTCAGAAAGATCATCTTTTAATCAGCAGATCAGAGCTCAAGTTCCCTGGGTTTCCCCTGCCTGGAAAAATGTGAAAATCGATTTCCAATTTTTCTCTGATTTCCAGAGTTGCTGGGAACTCTGGTCTCAAGCAGCACAGAGTGACCGATCCTGGCCATTCTATCCACAAACCTTCACACTGCCGAAGCCAGGGGGTGGCCAGTGGTGGCCATTTGAGGAAACTACTGTATACTTTTAAGCTTTATAAAAACTAGACAGCAAAGTTTCCTCAAATAATAGGGTGGCCACACAAATGGGTTTTGACATGGCAACCCATTTTTTAAAGGAACTTTTTGTATGCCTAGATGTAGCCACACACGCATACAGAAGTAAGTACTTCATTTACACCTCCAGATGCAGGAAGAGGGCCACTTGCATCATGAAGGACCCCACTCACCCAGCACACACACTCTTTGCCCTGCTTCCCTCAGGGAGGAGGTTAAGGAGCATTAGGTGTAGAACAACTAGACTGAGGAACAGCTTCTACCCTGAGGCTGTTAAGACTCTTTAATTTCTAACCAGGATAATCACTGTGAAAATCACATCATAATAATAATAATAATTTGTCACATTTGTCATCTGTGTATGTTTCCCATACTTGACAGACGAAATTGGTCTTCTGCCTTTAACCCAACCACCACCAGGTGGTGCAGCGAGCAGCCGTAGTCAGCGCTCGGGGAGCTGGAGAATTAGATGTGCACTCATAGACACCCCAAGGTGTGTAGTGGCCGGGGCGCGAACCCGCGTCCTTCGGGTCCCAAGTCAAAAGCCTTAGCCACTACACCATCTTGCTGCTGATCTGTTTCATGTTGCTGCTGATCTGTTTCATGTTGCTGCTGATCTGTTTCATGTTGCTGCTGATCTGTTTCATGTTGCTGCTGATCTGTTTCATGTTGCTGCTGATCTGTTTCATGTTGCTGCTGATCTGTTTCATGTTGCTGCTGATCTGTTTCATGTTGCTGCTGATCTGTTTCATGTTGCTGCTGATCTGTTTCATGTTGCTGCTGATCTGTTTCATGTTGCTGCTGATCTGTTTCATGTTGCTGCTGATCTGTTTCATGTTGCTGCTGATCTGTTTCATGTTGCTGCTGATCTGTTTCATGTTGCTGCTGATCTGTTTCATGTTGCTGCTGATCTGTTTCATGTTGCTGCTGATCTGTTTCATGTTGCTGCTGATCTGTTTCATGTTGCTGCTGATCTGTTTCATGTTGCTGCTGATCTGTTTCATGTTGCTGCTGATCTGTTTCATGTTGCTGCTGATCTGTTTCATGTTGCTGCTGATCTGTTTCATGTTGCTGCTGATCTGTTTCATGTTGCTGCTGATCTGTTTCAT
The DNA here is from genome assembly GCA_038048925.1 of Garcialebias charrua. Classification (NCBI taxonomy): domain Eukaryota; kingdom Metazoa; phylum Chordata; class Actinopteri; order Cyprinodontiformes; family Rivulidae; genus Garcialebias; species Garcialebias charrua. Next base: position 44,743 of record JBBPBX010004825.1, read on the forward strand.
GTTGCTGCTGATCTGTTTCATGTTGCTGCTGATCTGTTTCATGTTGCTGCTGATCTGTTTCATGTTGCTGCTGATCTGTTTCATGTTGCTGCTGATCTGTTTCATGTTGCTGCTGATCTGTTTCATGTTGCTGCTGATCTGTTTCATGTTGCTGCTGATCTGTTTCATGTTGCTGCTGATCTGTTTCATGTTGCTGCTGATCTGTTTCATGTTGCTGCTGATCTGTTTCATGTTGCTGCTGATCTGTTTCATGTTGCTGCTGATCTGTTTCATGTTGCTGCTGATCTGTTTCATGTTGCTGCTGATCTGTTTCATGTTGCTGCTGATCTGTTTCATGTTGCTGCTGATCTGTTTCATGTTGCTGCTGATCTGTTTCATGTTGCTGCTGATCTGTTTCATGTTGCTGCTGATCTGTTTCATGTTGCTGCTGATCTGTTTCATGTTGCTGCTGATCTGTTTTGCTGCTGATCTGTTTCATGTTGCTGCTGATCTGTTTCATGTTGCTGCTGATCTGTTTCATGTTGCTGCTGATCTGTTTCATGTTGCTGCTGATCTGTTTCATGTTGCTGCTGATCTGTTTCATGTTGCTGTTGATCTGTTTCATGTTGCTATGTTTATTCATGCTCATCTGCTCACACAGACTCATTTTCGTGCTGCTGTTTGACGTAACGTTTTTATGCTATTAGTGCTTAGCTTATTATTCAGTTGATGTTTTTCTTGGTTCATATCTTAGATGTTGTTACTGTTTTTCTTTTACATTTTATTGTTGGGTGTAACTGGGACCCTGCATACATGATCTCGTTCCACCACATGTGCCACATGTGATGCGAACGACAGTAAAGAATCTCTTATTCTGACTCTGATAGTGGTTATCAAGGATCAGTATAGGACATCTCTAAAGTTTGCTGGTGCTGGCTCCTGGAACTCATCACTCTCTGAGCACCAGTCATCTTTCTGAAAGGCCAACTAATTGTGGCCTCCAATTCTCACCAGTCCTCTTGTGCAGTTCTATAAAGCTAGAAACTCCACACACTCCAGACTTTTTTGAATTGACAAAGCCACCCAGATGCAAAGCAAAACATCTTCAACCTCAGAATAAAGTCCATTTGTTTTGTTTTTCAAATTTTAACTTGGTCAAGTGTGAATATATTGGGCTAAAAATGTGTGTGGTAGTTGTTGAGAATAAACAAAAACCAGAGAGCTAACACATCTTGTGATATCTCACAATAATGCAAAATCTTGTGTAGACCATTATTTTAAAATTTGATCAAAATCAAGTTAACCCTGTTCCCTCTCATCATATGTTGATGTTAGTTTAAAACTCTGGCACAAAATGCGGTGGGTGATATGTATTCCTTCAAGTGACTCTAAGCTCTCAAATTTATTGCTATTATTATTATTTATTTGTTACAAATATATAGTACATTAAGTAGTCAAACTTTTCAACACAAAAAGTAGTTAAAAAACAAAATGCACACTCTTATCTTTGCTTAAATAAAATAACGCAGGATGGCTGATGCCTTTTAGGTTGTTCACAAGGTCTTGCTGTGAGATTCCACAGGGGCATATTTCATTCCTCAGTCACCTGCTCAAAAACAATTTTAATTTCTCCATAAAGTTCAGTATGGTCACCTGGACAGTTTCTTTTTTGTTGATATGTTTCATCCTTCATCCAAATGATTTCATCAGTCCGAGGAGCCACAACAAATTCAGTCCCATAAGCAGCAACACCCACAGAATGGGCCAACCAGTTTGCTGGTGTTAAGATAGTTTCTGGTGCCCACCCTCTCCCCCATCAACTCCTCTGAGGCAGCCATAGCCAAAGTGGTTCAGAACATCAAAGTTCATATTCAATAATCCAGGTAAAAAAAATTATCCAACAAAGTTCAGTCAGGTCATCTGGATGTTTTTTTTAATTAAAATATAATTTTAATTTATCAAGCGCATAGCTGAACCTGTGGTCTCTATATATTATTTTATATAATCTCGCAATTTTGTTTAAACAATCTTTTTAAAAGGTTAGCAAAAGGAAAAAATAATAATTTAGAGGGAAGTTTTGTATAAACTGTAAATGTTGACATTATGGACATAATCTCAAACTCAAAACCATGTCTGAGAAATCATGTGACTTCACCTGAACCTGTTTTGAAATTTGAGGGAGTTCATTCTGGGATTTTTATTGTAGAGAGGATATTGGGCCCCAAAACTGAGAGGTTTAAAGATTGCAGCAGACAAAGACAGCAGATTGCAGGAGGTTGCAGCATTAAAAAAGGAGCTCAAGCTAACTCATGCCCTTTCAAGCAATATACTTTCATTAGCAGAGCCATGTGGTGGAACAGTGGCTTTGGACAAGTTCATTGGTTGGAGAAGACAAGAAAATACGTCTGAATTAAATTATGCTTTTCCTTCCTCTGGTCTGCATTTAATGTGTTATAGTTAAAGTGTCAGGTCAGTGGGAAATAGACTAAATTAAGAGTCCCATTAACCGTCAGATCAAGAAACTGCAGATTAAATAAAACGTCCCTAAAAATATTAAAACTTTTTCATCTGGTGTAGGAATAAGTTCACGTAAAAAAAAAAAGCCTTATGACTCCATCAAGATTTAAGTTCTTGTGCTGAACAACATGTATGAAGGTTTGATGTATGGAGAATAATGTATATTTTAAATAGAGCTGATCGATCACAATGCAGACAGATCTTCCTTTGTCAAAAAATAAAATGTTTTAAACATCGACCAATATATACTGCTAGTTAAAAGGGAAAATATTTAAAGCTGTTTTTTTCCCTCAAGCTCAAGTCACTGGTAAGGTTTGAATATGTGCCTTTTAATTGAAAATATAAATCACTGAACTACAACACCCTGAGAAGCTGAGAAAAGAAGAATGTTGTGAGAAATTCAGAGAGGAGCTGTTAAATGCTTTGTGTGGTAAGAAACTTCCAAATTATGGGGCTACTACACTACAGCAACAGGAATTAGAGACACGGGTAGGAAGGTACTTGGTGTGTCATCTGGACAGAGAATGGATGATAAGGAAACGTGGTGGTGGAATAGTGAAGTGCAGGAAGTTATTCAAAGAAAGAGCCAAGAAGAAATATGACAATAAGAGGACTAAAGAGAGGAGACAGGAATTTAAGAAGATGGGATGTAGCTCAAAGAGGAGGGTAGCTAAGACAAAGCAGAAGGCGTATGAGAGGTTGAACACTAAAGAGGGTGAGAAGGACTGGTACCGATTGGCGAGAGAGAGGGATTGGGTTGGAAAGGATGTGCAGCAGGGTAGGCTTGTTAAAGATAGGAATGGTAATGTTCTAACAAGTGAGGAGAGTGTGATGGGAAGATGGAACGAGTACTTTGAGGAGATAATGAATGAAGATAATGAAAGAGAAAGAAGAGTACAGGTCATAGAAACTGTGTACCAGGAAGTGGGAAAGATTAGTGAAGGTGAAGTCCAGAAAGCTCTGAAAAGAAAGAAGAAGGGGAAGGCAGTAAGACCTGATGACATACCAGTGGAGGTTTGGAAATGTGTTGGAGAGATAGCAGTGAGGTTTTTGACTCAAATATTTAATGGAATATTTGAGGGTGAGAAAATGCCTGAGGAATGGAGAAGAAGTGTGCTTGCACCCATTTTTAAGAACAAGGGTGATGTACAGAGTTGTAACAACTACATACAGGGGAATTAAGTTGATGAGCCACATGATGAAGATCCGGAAGAGAGTTGTGGAAGCAACGATCTACGATCACAGAACAGTAATTTCCTTCATATTCCTCGGACCAAATTGAGGACCATGGGAGACCGAGCATTCTGTGTGGCTGCCCCCCGCCTGTGGAACTCCCTCCCTGACGACCTGAGAGCTCCACAGTCACTGGTTGACTTTAAAAGCAGCATAAAGACCTTTCTTTTTAAGCAAGCCTATTCTGCCTCCACATGATTTTATCTTTGATCTTAGCTGATATCATTATTGATTTTACTTGATTTTATCACTTGTTTTATTTTATTTATTTTTTAAGCAAGCCTAATCTGCATCCACATGATTTTATCTTTGATCTTAGTCGATATTATTATTGATTTTATTTGATTTTATCACTTGTTTTATTTTGATCTTTGCTTTGTTACACTTTGTAGCACTTTGAGATTTTTATTAATGAAAAGTGCATTATAAATGGAATTCATTATTATTATTATTATTATTATTAAGCAAGACTTAGACAAGAGGTGACTATCTGTGAGCAGCAGTATGGTTTCATGCCAAGAAAGAGCACCACAGATGCCATCTTTGCTTTGTGAATGCTGATGGAGAAGTACAGAGAGGGTCAGAAAGAACTCCATTGTGTGTTTGTGGATTTAGAAAAAGCATATGACAGGGTGCCAGAGGGAGAAGGTGTGGTATTGCATGAGGAAATCTGGAGTGGCAGAAAAGTATGTTAGACTGGTACAGGACATGTATGAGGACAGCAGGACAGTGGTGAGATGTGCTGTAGGAACTTCAAGGTGGAGGTGGGATTGCATCAAGGATCGGCCCTGAGCCCCTTCTTGTTTGCTCTGGTGATGGAACGACTAACAGATGAGGTCAGGCAGGAATCCTCGTGGACTATGATGTTTGCAGATGACATTAATAATAATAATAATGTCTGTGATCTGTGGTGAGAGCAGGGAACAGGTGGAAGTGAAATTGGAGAGGTGGAGGTATGCCCTTGAAGGAAGAGGAATGAAAGTTTTGCAAGTAGGGATCTGGCCGATCCGGTATTGATATCGGCCTCCGATACCAGCATAATTTACGTATCAGATTTTTCCAATCCAACCTGCAAAGATTTTCGATCCATCATGCACATCTGTGTCTGCTGAAACTTCTCATGTAATTCCCTGCCAGCTGCTCTGCAAGCCAGCTACAACATGAGGGCTGAGTGAGCAGCACTGTGGCTAACAGCTATAAAGATGCTAAAAAAAAACTGAAAATGTATGTAAACAAGGAAAGTGCTGAGAAAAATGAGAACATTTTTAATGTGTGGATTATAAATGTCAGTAAAATATATTGTTTAATTTTTGTACATATATTTAATGCGGTTGAATTTCTAATTCTAAGTGTACTTGGTTATGAAAATATTAGAGAAAGTCTTAAAGTTATACAAATAATCAACTAGTCAAATATTGGCTATAAAAATGGCAAAGTTTTATACAGTATCTACATATTTCTATTTAGAAGAATATTTAGCTCTTATTTATCATTTGTGTGTTCATTTCTAGTGATTATGGCCAGGTTCTAACTGTGGGGGTCCAGGAGGACTCCTGTTATCTTTCCAGTTCCGTTGGGGACCAGGATGATACTGCTTTCCTTAGACTGTCCAAGGAGTGCAGGACACCTCTCGTCTTTTCTATTTCAAGGTGGTCCAGTAGTAGACCCATAATTGTTCAGCCTCAGAAAGAGCCCAGCAGAGCATTCCTCCCTTCTCAGTGTCAGGTGTCCAGGAGGATGACCCTCTCCTTGCAGTGCTTGATGGGTGCAGGAGAATGGCCATCACTTTCTGGTCTCAAAGAGGGTTCCAAAGTATACCTCACCACTAGCTTTACCCCCAAGCCTGGGGAGGTCAAGGATTTTCATCTTGTAGCTGACACTGTCTGTGTTTCCATCCATTTTCATTTCGAATTTTGAGCTAATTTTTGAAATCTCGCAAACATGTAAATACAAATTAATGCGAAGCAGAAGTGTTTCCATCTGCTGGCTTGTAGCGCATCTACCAAGCCACGTACAGCGTCATTACGTCAGACGTCAGCGTCATTACGTCAGACGTCAGCACTGCGCATGTCTACAGTAAACAGGAAGTAGCGGTTGAAAACAGAACCCGGCCACACATCTCGTCAAAATGGAGAGAATATTTCAGGTATGTGTTGCTATCTAGCCTGGCCCTCGCCATTCCTACGCAGCTCCGCTCAATTCTCATTTCCCTTCACTGCTGGGTCTGGCATTTCTCCCATCCACAAGGATGTCTCCGGTGTCACGGTGGTGCGGTGTGTGGTTGATGAGTCCCGTGGTGCAGACAGGTAGACTTCAGAGGCACGAGTAAAACCAAAATACTTTAATAAGATGAAAATAAAACAACTGACGAGGCAGTTACAAAACTATACGGACGCTCTACAGTGGCTGAGTACTAAACACTAAACACTAAACACTAAACCCAAACAGGAAGACGAGATGTACTCACAGACCAAGGAGCTGGGGAACGACACACCAGGGTAACAGGGACAATGACCCGACAATGAGACACACATGACTGCTGACTAATATACACAACCTAATTAACGCTGAACACAAACACCTGTGACGCTGAGCAGACACACCAACAGAGGAACAGACACAGGATGTAAGGAGGGGATGGAGCCAATCCTTACAGTACCCCCCCCCTCAAAGACGCCCCCCGGCGTCCCCAAAAAACACCCCAAAAACACAGGGCGGGCAGAGGGAGGAACCGTAAGGACGGCGGGCACGAGAAAACACAAGGACAGGGGACAAAACACAAGGACAGCAAACCAAAAACCGACAGGAACAGGACCTGGGACAAAAGCTAAACACAAAAACAAAACTAGAACACTAACGAGCGCCCAAACAACGAGGCCAAGATGTCGACCTCGGGCATGGACCCCTCAGGTGGACGACCGGGAGACTGTCCATTGCGCAGGACCCCCTCCGGTGGACGACCAGGAGGCAGTCCACACCGCAGAGAAACCTCAGGCGGGCGTCCCGGGGACCATCCATCGAGCAGGAACTTCCATCGAGGACGAGGCCTCAGGACGGTCGAAGACGAGGGTGGGACCCTCCAGGGCCCACCTAAAACAGGAGCCCCCTCATGCGGCACAGCGGCGCCAAGCGTAGAGATGTCTCCAGGCGTAGAGACCTCGAGTGTGGAGACTGGACAGCAGTAGACCTCCTGAGACCCCTCTGGACAGCAATAGACGTGAGGGGGTCCCTCCAAGGACCCCTCGAGACAGGATACGTGAGGGGGTCTCTCCTGAGACCCCTCCGGACAGCAGTAGACGTGAGGGGCTCTCACCTGAGACCCCACTGAACAGACGTGAGGGGGTCCCTCCAAGGACCCCTCGAGACAGGATACGCGAGGGGGTCTCTCCTGAGACCCCTCTGGACAGCAATAGACGTGAGGGGGTCCCTCTAAGGACCCCTCGAGACAGGATACGTGGGGGGGTCTCTCCTGAGACCCCTCTGGACAGCAGTAGGCGTGAGGGGGTCTCTCCTGAGACCCCTCTGGACAGCAGTAGGCGTGAGGGGGTCTCTCCTGAGACCCCTCTGGACAGCAGTAGGCGTGAGGGGGTCCCTCCAAGGACCCCTCGAGACAGGATACGTGAGGGAGTCTCTCCTGAGACCCCTCTGGACAGTAGACGTGAGGGGGTCTCTCCTGAGACCCCTCTGGACAGCAGTAGACGTGAGGGGGTCTCTCCTGAGACCCCTCTGGACAGCAGTAGACGTGAGGGGGTCTCTCCTGAGACCCCTCTGGACAGCAGTAGACGTGAGGGAGTCTCTCCTGAGACCCCTCTGGACAGCAGTAGACGTGAGAGGGTCCCTCCAAGGACCCCCTGGAACTGGATACATGACCCTCCATCGACGTGGAGGCGTCAGCGACGAGTGGACCCTCCATGGATGTGGAGGCGTCTGCGGTGAGTGGACCCTCCATGGATGTGGAGGCGTCTGCGGTGAGTGGACCCTCCATGGATGTGGAGGCGTCTGCGGTGAGTGGACCCTCCATGGATGTGGAGGCGTCAACGGTGGAGGCGTCAACGGTGAATGGACCCTCCATGGATGTGGAGGCGTCCGTCGCGCCGGGACCCTCTGTAGATGTGGAGGCGTCCGTCGCGCCGGGACCCTCTGGAGATGGCGAGAGATCCTCTGGAGACGGCGAGGAACCCTCTGTAAAGACGGAGGCGTCCGTCGCGCCGGGACCCTCTGCAGACGGCGAGAGACCCCCTGGAGAAGGTGTAGATGCAACGCCCTCAGTTGGTGATGCAGCGCCCTCTGTAGGCGATGCAGGAGCAGGACCTGTAGGTGCTGGTGGTGCAGCACCCCCTGGTGCCAACGGCGGTGCAGCACCCCCTGGTGACATCGGCAGGGCAGCACCCCCTGGTGCTTCAGGCAGAGCAGCACCCCCTGGTGCTTCAGGCAGAACAGCACCCCCTGGTGCTTCAGGCAGAACAGCACCCCCTGGTGCTTCAGGCAGAACAGCACCCCCTGGTGCTTCAGGCAGAACAGCACCTCCTGGTGCTTCAGGCAGAACAGCACCCTCTGTAGGTGCCTTGGGAGCAGCGCCCTCCATCTTGGCTTTACTCTCCTCCTGCCCCATCTTAGCCAAAGTCAGGATCTGAATGAAACCTGAGTCAATCACAGAACAGGGACTGTTAACAATGATGTCTACTATAATGGAGTATGTCTTATATTTGTAACAAGGGTCAGGTTTATTGACAGCAGCATGAAACAGTCTTTTTATCTGCTGGAAAATTAGATTGGCCTCCTCAGATCTCCGTCCCACAGCGACCCCTGTGGTCGAGGTGGGATCTCCTTCAGTGTGTCCTGCAGGCTCTTCCTGTGTGAGTCCTGCAGGAGTAGCGACCCCTGTGGTCGAAGTGTGAGCGGGCTGCTCCCTTTGTGGAGGAGTTTTGTGAGGACGCTTCCTCTCAGCTGTGTGGCGTGCAGGAGTCTCCGTGACTCCTGCAGACGTGGTGTGAGGGGACACATGCCCCCCCTTCAAAGCACGTCTCCCCTGAGACGTCACAGTGCACGGACGTGGGTACCCCTCCCCCTTTGAAACGCCCGCCGGCTCTTCTGACAGCGTGGGAGAACTAGCAGGCTGAAACCCGGAAGCGCGCGGCTTCGCCGGTCGCCGCTTTCTCCTGCGGCCTCGTGTCTCCGGAGCTGGAAGCGGCAGGAGTCCTCCCGGGTCCGAATCCGAGCTGTCGTCGGACACCTCCCACAGCGAGATGGCTCGTGCAGGAGCGAAGGTGAACCGGTCGGAGCAGCCGCCCCGACGCTCCCTCGCTCGCTCCGCTATCAGCATGGGAGATGGAAGCTGCTCCAGCTCGGACCTGTGGCTGCTCCAGGCGGGTTCGGTCCGAAACCCGCCAACTCTGATGGCTGCAGCCTCCCTCCGAGCAGACATCTTCAGCCTCTAGGTGAGTCTATGTTACCTGTCCGCGGGACTCAAAATGGTCGGGTCATTCTGTCACGGTGGTGCGGTGTGTGGTTGATGAGTCCCGTGGTGCAGACAGGTAGACTTCAGAGGCACGAGTAAAACCAAAATACTTTAATAAGATGAAAACAAAACAACTGACGAGGCAGTTACAAAACTATACGGACGCTCTACAGTGGCTGAGTACTAAACACTAAACACTAAACACTAAACCCAAACAGGAAGACGAGATGTACTCACAGACCAAGGAGCTGGGGAACGACACACCAGGGTAACAGGGACAATGACCCGACAATGAGACACACATGACTGCTGACTAATATACACAACCTAATTAACGCTGAACACAAACACCTGTGACGCTGAGCAGACACACCAACAGAGGAACAGACACAGGATGTAAGGAGGGGATGGAGCCAAGGAGGGGATGGAGCCAATCCTTACATCCGGTAGGTTTTGACCGGACCAATCAGAGAACAGAAGGCGGAGTTTTGAACGACGTCGACTGACGTCGTCATTCAAAATGGCTGCCGCCACGAAGGAATTTTCAATAAAACAAGGTAAAAAACTATTATTTCTCTGCTGAGAAAAAATAGATTTCATAGCTGACGTTATATCAGAAGTGTTCCTGAGCAATCAGAGAGCAGAAGGCGGAGTTTTGAACGATGTCGACTGACGTCGTCATTCAAAATGGCTGCCGCCACGAACGAATTTTCATCAAAACAAGGTAAAAAACTATTATTTCTCTGCTGAGAAAAAATATAGTTCATAGCTGACGTTATATCAGAAGTGTTCCTGAGCTTAACAGTTCCTAAATCAATTCACGAAATGGTCAAATCTGCTGGATATTAAATAGTTTCGGTTTGATATTTTCCAAACAGCCTCGGGTGCGCTACGAAAATAAATGATAAAAAATCGAATTTTATCTCAAATGTTTCATCTAGGCCAACAGTCAGTAAATTAAAGACATATAATTACACACTGGTGGCAGAAAAAATATCCACCGAGTGGTTTCTGAGCAATTTATCTGATAGCCTGGACCTCGTCAGGCTAAACTAACAAAACTCTGCCTCCTGTTCTCTGATTGGTCCATTCAAAAATCTCCAGGAGAAATCGTTGTCTATGGCAGAGATGCCAGACCCTAGTCCAAAGCGAAGTGAAGGACATGGGTCTGGTATCAACCAGGCTAGTTGCTATCGGGCAAGTTGTATTTATTCTGTCATGCAAACTAGTTTTAGCGATGTTACATGTTGTCCGGAGCGAAAACAACTGAACGTCACGTGACGTGAATGTTCGCTACGGCAGAACCGAGTCGGCAAATCTGTTTCCATCTGTCGTTGTGCGCATCTGCTCATTTTCGAAGATCCCAAAAACCACCTCAAGCGAGCGTATAAACTTTTTGGCGAATTTGAGGACGTAAATACGGATTTTGCCGTTTCCATTAAGCTTTTCTGCTGCGATACTTCAAAATGCGCAGCTAGAAACCTTGATGGAAACACGGCTACTAAGATCCAGGAGGACACCAAACCACCAGCTTCTGTTCCCAAGTTCCATGAGGACATTAGCCGTGTTTCCATCAAGGTTTCTAGCTGCGCATTTTGAAGTATCGCAGCAGAAAAGCTTAATGGAAACGGCAAAATCCGTATTTACTTCCTCAAATTCGCCAAAAAGTTTATACGCTCGCTTGAGGTGGTTTTTGGGATCTTCGAAAATGAGCAGATGCGCAAAACGACAGATGGAAACAGATTTGCCGACTCAGTTCTGCCGTAGCGAACATTCACGTCACGTGACGTTCAGCTGTTTCCGCTCCGGACAACATGTAACATCGCTAAAACTAGTTGGCATGACAGAATAAATACAACTTGCCCGATAGCAACACGTACCTGAAATATTCTCTCCATTTTGACGAGATGTGTGGCCGGGTTCTGTTTTCAACCGCTACTTCCTGTTTACTGTAGACATGCGCAGTGCTGACGTCTGACGTAATGACGCTGACGTCTGACGTAATGACGCTGACGTCTGACGTAATGACGCTGTGCGTGGCTTGGTAGATGCGCTACAAGCCAGCAGATGGAAACACTTCTGCTTCGCATTAATTTGTATTTACATATTTGCGAGATTTCAAAAATTAGCTCAAAATTCGAAATGAAAATGGATGGAAACACAGCTAGTGTCACCCTGTCTTCATGTGACTGTCGTCAAGGAGGTCTAGGACGTTGCTTTGAACTCATCAATCTCAGAGCAGGTCCAGGAGGATGCCCCTCCCCTTCTTATGTCTGAGAGGATTAGGTTCTCATCCACCTGTTCCTCATCTGGCCATTATTCTCAACTGCACTCAGTCATCACCTCTCCCATTATATTTTCTGTTCACACTCAATCATTTCAGTGGACTGTTGGCTCTGAGGTTCTGTTCATCCTTGTTCTGTTTCCATTGTTTGCACTTCTGGTCGAGTTGTTTGTATTTTGCTGCACCATCAACTTTTTTATTTGCTTTATTAAAGTTGAAGTTTTCTTCATGGATAATCTTCCTCTGAGTCTTTGCCTTGAGTCCCAATACCACCACACCTGTGACAGCATTGTACAGTGCAACACAAATTATTATCAGGACTTTATAATATCAAGTTTGCCCAGAGGGACTTGTGTAGATTCATAACAAGTTTTGAAATTGCACATTTTGTCTGATGTCTTAAGAGCCTCTTCATTAATGCAGTCCGTCTCAGGAAACTAATGAGAAATAATCGTTCCAGTTCAATGCTTGCACACCTGAAAATACTCATTACTGTTCTGGCAGAAAGCAGCAGAAACTATGGAGAACACATTTGTATCAGGTCTGGGAATAGAACAGGACAGTAATGAACACAACTCAAAATAAGTGTGGAAGACACAAACACAAAGTAACAAAAAACAAGTGAAAATACTTTAAAAATAATCAAAAGTGTATGTGAAAGTAAAACCAGCTAGGAAAAAAAAAACATACAACCAAACGGTGGTTCTAAGGTGTAAATGAACATTTGAAAAAAAAAAAACGGAATTACATTTGAAAAAAATGGAATTACATTAGGCTAAACAGGAAGTGTTTGCAGTTTTATGCTGTTAATAAATTATTTAAAAAAAAAACTTTTAAAAAACTTCATGTTTGGCTTAATGTAATTCCGTTTTTTTTTTCCTGTCATTTAGTTGTTGTTTTTTTAAGTTGTTCTGTTTTTTCAAATGTAATTCGGCTTTTTTTATGATGTGATTCTGGTCACTTCCACTTTGGCTTAATGCCATTCCATTTTTTCAAATGTAAATCAGATTTTTCAAATATATTTACGTTTTTTTCTAATGTAATTCCATTTTTTCTAATGTGATCCAGGTCACTTCCGCCTCAGCCACTTCTGCTTTGGCTTAATGCAGGGGTGTCAAAGTCAAATACACCAAGGGCCAAAAAAATAAATTTGCTAAAAGCCAAGGGCCGGACTGGTTCAATGTTCATATTGAAATGATTTCACATAGCCTACTGAACCAAGACCTAACAGACTATCTATTGTTTAAGGAATAAATGAATAAAACAATATTTTCTTATGGATCTGTCAGTAATTTCAAGTGAAAACATTTTTCAACAGGAAAACAGCAAAAAATTAAATTGTTTTAAAAAGATATATATGTTTCTTAATATCAAGATAAATGCGTAAATAAAAGTGCATGCATTATAAACTGAAAATGCATTATTGTGCAGCTCTATGATCCTACTGATCACCGCTTTCAAATGGGAAAATGAGAAAATAAATCAAATCAGTTGTATTCTTTCTCATGGCTCTGTCCCCGAGTCCATTCAACTGAAAAGTAAATATAAATAAATAAAATACAAAAATATATGGCACACAGCCAAAACAATACTTCCTTCAAAGAAAAATCACGTCTTGTAGAAACAAATGTAAAAATTTAACTGAATTAAAAACTGAAAATTTGTTACAGCTCTGTGATGCTCACTTATCTGAGGCTGATACTTGGAGGTGCCTCATCTTTTGTACAAGTTCATCAATGTTTGGGGTTAGGCTCTGAGCTGAGGAAATCCTCAGGATTGATTACCTCCGTGAACATGTAGTCTGCCTCCCACCTGGCTTGAAACCCCTGTTCTCTGTGTCCACCTCACGTTTAGCCATTTTTGTGGAGGGGTGCAAATGTAGCTGAAAGTTGATCTCTGCTCTGACTGCTGATGAACAATGAAGCTGCAGTGACTTCATGAGCTACCTGCCTAAATAAAGGTTGAATGATTAGGCATACAGCTGTCTTGGGATTTTTAATTAATATTGTTGTTGGTCATTAATTATGATGAAGTTCAGCAACTTCTCGGTGAACATTTGAGCTCCAAGCTTCAGCTGTGTTTTTATTATTCAGTCTGGGGAGCTCTGATTTCGGTCAGTCGCTGTCAGCTTGTCCCTCCTACGAGATTATCAGGTCGGTGTAGACGCGGTTGAACAAGAAAAAAACACAGGTGAAGACATGGAGCTCAAATGAGGGACAGGCTGAATGATCCGAGACCAGGACGCGCGGCTGGGTCCTGCTGCTGTTTCAGCGAGAGTGTCGTCCCGCTGAACTAACTTGAGCATGGTTTAATGTGGCACTATGACTCTGCAGACATTGCACGTTGCTGTCTTATGGTGTTTAGTGAAAATACATCCACACAGCGGACATGTTACGATGAACAGTTGGCTAACTGTTAGCTAAAATGCTACTCACCGAGTCTGCACATTGTAGCTGGTTGCAAACTATGGAATGGATTTCCTGAATTTGAGGCGGGTCTTATTACTCTGGGTTCATGAGACACAACTCCGTTCAGAAAATCCATTCCATAGTTTGATCATCTCCGTGCTGTGTGCAAAACACCAGCGGGCGGCTGTGACTTGCGGGCCGGATCTAATAGTTATTAAATATCATCCAGGGGGCCATAAATAATTGCTTCGCGGGCCGTTTTTATAATTTTTTTATGTGATTCCTTATTTTTAAATATAATTTAGTTTTTTCTAATTGGATTTGGCCACTTTCGCTTTGGCTTAATGTAATCATGTTTTTTTTTTTTTTATGTAATTTTGTTTTTTCTTTTTTTTTTTTTTTTCCATTTATAGATGGCCTCCCTTCACACCTTATAGCCATCCTCTCACTCCAATATGTATTTTTTTTTTTTAATAGAGAGAAAGAAAGAAAAGAGAAAGTGAGACAACAAAACAACAATTGTCCACAGAAAGAGCACAAGGCAAACACACCAAACCTCCGTCCACAATCCTGCAAAGCACATGACAGAACACAACAACGAAACATACAAGCATAAAGACTGATAATATTCATGACCTTGCAATAGATTTCTATAAATACACATACCCATACCTACAAATATATATACAATATACATACATATATATTTATATTCATTTATATACCCATCTACATACATCTACTATACATCCCTGCATCCATTTGTGTGTGGTTGTGAGCATGCATAAGTGAATAAGGTTCCTCCAATAGAACATTTAGTAGCGACTGTGAAGCATCAGAGACCCGTCCCCCCAAAGCCCGAGACAGACGAAGGGGCGATCAAAGCCCAAGACCCCAGGAAGGACCCCGAGCCCAGAGTCCCCAGGACCACCCGAACAGGACGAGCCACTCGTCCACTCCCCAGATCCGACCAAGTGGAAGAACCGGACGAACCCCACCAGGGACCACACACAATGACCCCCCGGGGTCAACAGCGACAATACACAGGCCCCCGCCGGAGCCCGCTGCACCGACGTAGCCCCAGGGCCGGTCACCGAGGCTCGGGCACCGGGGACGCCCATCCCTCAGGTCCAGACCTGACAGGACCAGAGGACCCGAGCCCCACCAGGCAGCCACCAGGCCGAGCTGACAAACGCCCAAGCGCCCAGCCCCAGATAGTGAGGGCCCCAAGCACGCCCGTAGGCAGAGGAACACCCACCAGGGGGCCACGTGGCAGGAGCGCGACACTGGGTAGCCTCAGAAGTATCAGAGAGGGGGCAGTCCAAGTCCCAGCCTGACACTTAAACATTCATACACAGACACACTCATTCAGACCCACCCTCATCCTCACCCTCAGTCACAGAAAGACAAACAATAACGACACGCTCCATTCATAATCCCGATGCACACTCTATACCCCCTAGGTCCAAGACATGTACCTGCTCCCTACATGGGGCAGCCCACATCCAAACCCAGGAGGTAGACCCATTCATTCTGGGGTGGAGAGCAGCAGACGTCCAAGATCCGGCACACCCCGCGCCCTGCCGACAGGACAGGACAGGACACCCGAGTCCAAGCAGCCCCAGAGGGAGCGCACTGCCAGCCCCGCCCACGGCGAACCCGCAGGCCCCGAACCCCCCCACACCCCAGCACAACCCCTGACGGCCCACCCCCAGAATGTCCGCAAGGCAACCAGGGGGGTAAGAGAAAAATAAATAAATAATATATAAATAAATACATAAATAAATAAAATTGAAATTAACAAATCAAGACCCCGACACACACACCCCCGTCCCCAAATGTACTGTTGGTGAGTGTTGTTGTAAAGTGTATTTAAAAGGGAAAGAGAAGGAGCAAAGGCTAGCATTATACCAGTTTCCCCTCCACTCCAACTCTAACCCAGGCCCTAATTGTCTAGATGCATAATGTTGAGTGAACGTAGGCATGGGGGCGAGATTGATGTCATCCCGCCACCCATAGCCATATTGCTCACTCCATTCCCTATATGTGACTTTTAATTCTGTTTTTTTCAAATGTAATTACGTTTTTTCTAATGTAATTCCATTTTTTCTAATGTGATTCAGGCCACTTCTGCTTCGGCCACTTCCATTTTGGCTTAATATAATTCTGTTTTTTTTTTTCTTCTAATGTAATTCATTTTTTCAATTGTAATTCAGTTTTTTCAAATGTTGTTCGTTTACACCTTAGGACCACCGTACAAACCACCTGGGGCCAAGATGGTGTAGAGGCAGGGCAGCCGGCTCAGGACCAGAAATTCCCAGTTCGATCCCCGGTCACTGCATACCTCGTTGTGTTCCTGGGCAAGACACTTAACCCCGAGTTGCTCCTGGTAGGACTGGCTGGCGCCTTGCATGGCAGTCTACCGCTACCGGTGTATGAACGTGTGTATGAATGGGTGGATGGCTGGTACTGTGAAGCGCTTTGGGGCCCCTCATAGGGGGCTGGAAAGCGCTATATAAATAAGCTCCATTTACCACAACAGATTCAACACAAGCACGATGATTCGTCTTGCACTTCAAAATCCACAATTACCTGCTACAAGATGTGCAAATTATTGTTTATATTTTATCAAACTATGTATTATTTCTTATAGTTCTTTGCAATTATTTAAATTTACCCTTAAAAGGTTTTGGTTATAAGACAAAAGATAAATTTCAGAATGTGTGTGTCAAGAATGTATCATACTAATGCTCATAATATGAACTAAGCAAAGTACTTGTATAGTGTTTTTACTGTGACTTAATAAATCTCTTGGGTGAGCGTGTTCGGGTTGTGCTGAGTAGCTCTTTTTTTTTTTTTTTTTTTTACAAAAAGTCATCTCGACATGTCAGAAAGGAAGCACAAGAGGCAGAACCATCACCTTCTCCCCGGCAGGATCAGTTTTCTGTGTTCAAGAGACAGACAGCCTCTCCTCCTCACCTCTACCTTTAAAGACATAATATGAAGCGTAATAATTAAAAAATAGTAGACTGACAAAGGAGCCCCTCAGTCAAATCTTAACACACTGTGGTAGTGTTGCTCTGTATCCCTGCAGACACAGATTTACTGAATTCAGGAGGATTGTAGCTGCACCCTTTAGGCACATTGGGCCTCATGCACGAACCGTTCGTACGCACAGATTCGTTCTTAAAGTGTGCGTACGAGTGATTTAGGATCATTTGTGGCATTCAACAATGTTTTCGTATCCTAAGAATTTTTTCAGATACGAACAAAATTTACGTGTGGTCCGGACCTGTCGTATATTTTACGAGCAGACAGTCTGCTGTTATCCAGATGGAATTTCTTCACTAATAACTTCACATTTCGTTATTTAGAAAATATCCTGAGTTTAAAAAAATCACGCACCACAATTGTTTTTGACAATAGGTTATTCTGTTCGAAGTCGAATTATAATTTTAAATGTAATAATGACTAACGGATTAAAATATTTAAATTAAAATCAATTTGTTATCAATGCCGTTTTCTAACACTACAATATTAATATGAAGATCTCAAACTAAAACCAACTTAAATTATGAATTAATTAAGTTTAATTTGTCTCGGTAACGCAGACTTTACTTTGATCTCCTACTGTTACAGTCATAGAGCTCCAATAGCTCAATGAGATGAGCGTTGCCTCTCCGATCCAAACCTTATGGGTTCAATTCCCACATGGGACAACGTTTTTTTCTTCTTCTGCTTTTAATTCATTCCAGATTTAAAAAACACAAGAAAACTATTTATAATACAACAAGAAATAAAGCATAAAGTCTTTTTAATCTGGAATGAATAAATAATCTAAAGAAAGAAGGAAAAAAAATAGTCATACCTTGTGGGAATCGAACCCACGAGGTCTAGATAAGGTTAGGAGCACCTAACAGCGCAATGCGTTCCCAGTTGCGCCACCAGGACGTGTGTATATTCTAAGGTCCACATTTATTATAAACAAACATTCTATGGCTTTAGCTGGTCCTTTAATCCCATGAGTGACGCTGCTAATAAGGACAGATTTTCTTTTCTCAATCTCGGAGAGCAGAACTTCAATCTCCACACCCGTAAAGTAAATCCTTTTACTCTTCAAATTCAAGATCTTTTTTATTGAATTTTTCATTTTTTTTTTCTTCAAACAACAACAACAACAACAAACAAAAACAACAACAACAACAAAAAAACACAACAATCAATCTAAGTTACAACATGTAGAAAATAATCCCTACCCAATCACTGCCAAAAGAAAAGGGAAAAAAATAAATAAAAGGTAAAATAGCCAAGATACTGCATTAACCTGAATGAGTTGTGTTGTCAAAGAGACTGGAACAGATTCAGGAAAGGTCCCCAGACATTCTCAAATTTACCCTCTTTCTGTTGGAGTGTGAATCTGATTTTCTCCAGCTTTAAACAGGACATGATGTCAGCCAACCACTGAGCGTGAGTGGGTGGAAACGGTTCTTTCCACCTAAGCAAAATAGCTCGTCTGGCCAGGAGAGAGGTGAACGATATTACATGTTGTTGGTTTTTATTTAGGTTTGTCATGCCCTCTACAAGACCAAACAGAGCAATCAGTGGGTCAGGGTTCAGGCGTGTATCTAGTACATGTGATAAAGTCTGAAAGATTTCCCGCCAATATTTGTTCAGAGATGGGCAAAACCAAAACATATGGGAGAGAGAGGCTTCAGCATGTTTGCATCTCACACAGTATGGGCTGACATCAGGATACATAGAGGACAATTTCAGTTTAGAGATGTGAGCTCTGTGCACCACTTTAAATTGTATTAGACAATGTCTAGCACAGAGAGAACTGGAGCTCACCAGTTTGAGTATGGAGGTCCAAGAGTCCTCTGAAATAGAGGAGCCGAGATCCTCTTCCCAAGCAGCTTTGATTTTATCTGAGGAAGCACGCTTCAAATCCAATAGTTTACTGTAAATGAATGAAATGGACTGTTTTTTATTTGGGTCTAGAGAAAGAATAGTGTCAACAATACTGCTATCAGTTGAAATGGAGAGGCTGGACAAATGAAGAGTAATAAAGTGCCGTATTTGGAGATACCTAAAAAAATTGGACTGGGGAAGACTAAATTTTTCACATAGTTGTTGAAATGAAGCTAAAGTGTTATTGAGAAACAAGTCATTGAAGCGTACTATACCCCTTCTTTGCCATTCTTTAAAAACAGAGTCCTGAGATGAGGGTTTGAAAAGTTGGTTAGACATGATAGGGCTATAGAGAGAGAAACTAGAGAAATTGAAACATTTACGAAATTGTGCCCAGATTTTTAGTGAGTGTTTTATAACTGGATTTATAACAGTTGTAAGTGGTGGAAGCGGGAGTGAGGATCCCAAGAAAGCCACGGAGGACCATTTCCCAGAACACTGTGACTCCATCTCTACCCAGTCAGGGCTGTCAGGCCTGTTGTAATAGAATGACCAGAATGCTAGACAGTGCAAGTTTGCTGCCCAATAATAAAAGCGGAAATTTGGAAGGGCAAGACCGCCTGCGGCCTTAGTTTTTTGGAGATGTGTCTTATTTAAGCGTGGACGTTTTCCTTGCCACAGATATGATGAAATGATGGAATCTAACTGAACAAAGAATGAACCAGGGATAAAAACAGGAATATTTTGAAAAAGATATAAAAACTTAGGTAAAGTGACCATCTTGACTGAGTTAATACGGCCTGTGAGGGAAATGGAAAGCGGTGACCATCGGGATAATGCCTGCTTTGTCTGATTCAACAGAGAGACAAAGTTTTCTTGATATAAATCTTTATACCTCCTCGTAACTGTAACACCCAGGTAAGAGAATTTTGTCTTCTCAATTTTAAGAGGCCATTTACCAAAGTCAAGAGTCTGCGCCAGGGTATTGACAGGGAAAATTACACTTTTACTCAGGTTTAATTTGTAACCAGAATTTATTCCAAATTCCTCAAGTAATGATAAAACGGAGGGCAGCGTGTCAGTCGGATGAGAAATGAAAAGTAAAAGGTCATCAGCATAAAGGGAGACCTTGTGCTCCATATCGCCTCTCCAGATTCCTGAAATTGTGTCACAGGACCGCAAGGCAGTGGCAAGAGGTTCAATTGCCAGGTCAAAGAGCATAGGGCTCAGTGGGCATCCCTGGCGAGTTCCTCGATGTAGACTGAAGGGTTTTGATATCTGAGAGTTGGTACGAATGGTTGCGGTGGGATGTGAGTAAATTAATTGCACCCATGTAATGAAATTGGGGCCAAAACCAAATTTGTCAAGAACATTAAACAAGTAGTCCCATTCAACCCGATCAAATGCTTTCTCTGCATCAAGGGAAATAACACACTCAGGAACAGTATCCGAAGGAGAATAAATAATGTCAAAAAGGCGTCTGACATTAAAAAAGGAGTGCCTGCCTTTAATGAATCCAGTCTGGTCTTTTGATATGATCAAAGGAAGGATCTTTTCCAACCTTTGAGCAAGAACTTTGGCTAAAATTTTGGCGTCTGTATTTAAAAGGGAGATTGGTCGATAAGAGGAACAGTGAGTTGGGTCTTTTCCTTTCTTTGCAATGAGGGTAATGCAGGCCTCTAAAAAAGATTTCGGAAGGGATCCTTGGTCAAATGACTCTAAGAGAACCGAGTGTAGGAGTGGGGAAAGTAATGAAGAAAATTTCTTAAAAAATTCAGCAGGGAAGCCGTCAGGACCCGGACATTTGCCAGACTGCATTACCGATACAGCTGACACAATTTCTGTCAGGGATATTGGGATCTCCAGTGCATCTTTCAGGTTGGGTGTGAGTTTTGGCATGTTGGTCTTTTCGAAAAACTGAGAAGATAAATTCTTGTTGGTATGGGATTCTGAAGTATATAAATGGGAATAAAAGTCCTTAAATGCTCTGTTAATTTGTAAATGATCTAGAGTTGTGGTGCCGTTCTCTAATTGGATCTTAGGGATGATTTGTTTAGCCATGGCACCCTTCAACTGATTTGCCAGTAGTTTTCCTGACTTTTCTCCATGTATGTAAAATGATGATTTACTTTTCAAAAGTGATTGTTCTATTGAGTATGTAGACAATAAATCAAACTTAGTTTTGAGTTCTACTTTTTTTTTGTACAGATTAGGGCATTTGTTTTGAGCATATTGTTGATCAATTTCTTTTATCTGCTGGGCTAAATCAGTTCTTTCTTTTTGAGATTTTTGCCTCAGCCGGGCGGTATATGAAATGATTTGTCCCCTAAGATAGGCCTTAAGGGTATCCCAAACGGTTGACAATGGGATCCCAGGAGTTCTGTTTATGGATAGAAAGAAGGTTATTTCTTTTTCTATAAATGTAACAAAATCATTGTTTGACAGTAACGTTGAATTGAATCTCCACTGTCTACTCCTTATAGGAATGTCAGGGAGGGACAAAGACAGAGTGACAGGTGCATGGTCTGAGATGACAATACTGTGGTAGTCACAGCCACGGACAGAGGGAAGAAGTTTGTTGTCCATGAAAAAGTAATCGATCCTCGAGTATGAATGATGAACATGAGAAAAAAAAGAATATTCTCTCTCAGCTGGGTGTAAAAAACGCCATACATCGCACAGGCCATACTTAGATAGAAAGGCACGAATAGTGTGGGACGACCTGCCACACTGGGTCCAACCAGCAATTCAGGTCACCACTGAGTATCAATGAGTATGTGTTTAGGTCCGGGAGCAGTGAAAATAATTTCTCAAAGAAACCAACATCATCCGTATTTGGGGCATAAACGTTAACTAGCACTACTGGTGTGTTGTACAATTTACCGGAAACAATCACAAAACGACCATATTTATCTGAGTTAACTTGAAAAGGTTCAAATGAAATGTCTTGACTGATGAGGATCGAGACGCCCCGAGCCTTTGCTCGAAATGAGGAATGGAAACTCTGCCCGTGCCATGTTTGCAGTAATCGTTTGCTATCGTCACTTCTAATGTGAGTCTCCTGCAGGAAAGCAATGCCTGTATTTAACTGTTTTAAATGAGAGAGCACCTTCCTTCTCTTGACGGGGTGGTTTAAACCTTTGACGTTCCAGCTTGACAACACCAACTGACCACTCATATTACTAATAATTTGTATAAGAAAGGTAGGTAATACAGTCTAATGTGTTGATGGCTGTGCAGTTCTTGGCAAAGTGAAAGAAAATATAAATTAATGGCAGTGATGGACCCCCCACCCCCCTCCCTTTCCCACCCTGGACAGCTGCAACAGACAGAAGCAGCAAGCTCCATAGAAATTAAAAATAAGTCTCCTGTCTAACTTTTAAACTAGTGCTCCAGTATCATCAGAGGAAAAAAAATGTATAAGCACCTCATGCAAGGCCAAAAATGTACACATAGATGTGTGATCACGCATACACATATAAACAAGGTTAAATTAATCCTAATCCTAAATTAAATCTTCAATCAGTCCAAGACCAATTCAAGATTCAATTCAAGATAGTCAACAGGTAAACAAGAAGAGGAAAAATGTTAATAGTTCAAAATAATATATTAAAAACATTATATATTTCACCCATTTTTATACCTGGATAGGCCTACTTCAATTATTTATGTGCCTAAATACCTAATGCCTAAAAAAAAAAAAAAAATAAAATAAAAATTATAAGCACCTCACAAACTAGTTTAAAGTATGCAAGGCCAAAAAATGTATACACATGTACCGGTAATCACGCACACATATACAAACGTAAAGTTAAATTAATCCCAATCTCAAATTAATTATCAATCAATCCAGGACTAACCCAAGATTCAGCTCAAAATAGTCAACAGGTAAACGAGAAAAGGAAAAATGTTTCATTTCAAAAATGTTAATAGTTCAAAAAAAGCTGCAACTAAAAAAGTCTCAGATAATCAGAGTATGTGCAGAGTCCTGCTCATCTGTTCCTCACCTCATGTAAAGAAAAGTTTAGTGTAAACAGAAACAAAGCCAGTGCGGGAACAGCGCATTGGTGTCAGCAATACGCTTCCGTACATTGTTCATCAGTTAGAAGAAAAGTTTAAATATTACTTGCGCTGTGAAGCTTGAAAGGTGTCACTGAACTTCTGCGCCTCTTCGACCGAGCCCAGCCACTTTCTGTGTCCATCAGGTAAAGTCACGCGAAGTCGAGCAGGAAAAAGCAGAGCAGGTTTTAGACCCAAAGAATACAGTGCGGACATCACGTCCTTATATTCCACTCGCTGGTTGAGGACTTCTGGGCTGTAGTCTTCCACGATCCGCACCGGTTTCCCCTGGTATTCAAGCCTGCCTCTGCGTCGAGCCTCTCGGATCATGAGCTCCTTTACCTGGACCCGGTGCACTCGCAGGATAACCGGGCGCGGCCGCTGGTCCGAGGTGGGTTTCGGAGCGAGGGTTCGATGAGCCCAGTCCAGTTCGGGTGGAGAAGGAAGCGTGTCACGCCCGAAGATGTCACACAGCAGGTTGGAGAAGAAGTCTGTTGGACGTCCGCTCTCAATAGATTCCGGTAAACCCAGCACACGAATATTCTGCCGTCTGCTTCGACTTTCTAAATCCGCCAGTTTAGATCTTAGTCTGGTGTTTTCCTCCTGCAGAGTTGAGCAGGTGTTTTCCACCTCCGACATGCGCTGGCTCAGGTCGTTAGTGACAAGTTCCAGTGATGAGACACGCTGGCCGTGTTCCTCCACCGCGAGCCGAGTCTGGTCCAGTTTGATATCCAGCTGACTAAAAGTTTGTTTAAATTCAGCTGACAGAGCAGCGCGGTGCTCCTCGAGCAGCGAGGTAATTGCCTCGAGGGTTAGGCCAGCGTCATCGTCCTTCTTCGATCTTGCCGACCTCTGAGACATTTTTTAATCCAAAATCTTCAAAAGAGATGCTTGATGGAAGTTGTGTGCGTGATAATAGTCAAAAAATATTACATATAGAGGGCTTGGTGGTACTAAAAAATAAATTTTACCCGGAGCACTGGCAAGTGCGACTCACTCCATCTCACGACCACACCCACCAAAAAGTGCAGTTTGACTGCCAAGTTTCAGCCACACCGCAGATTTTTAAATCCAGCTGATTTCACATTTGGTTGAGCTCAGGGGGACTGTCTGCTATAAAGTCAGGTAAGAAATATTTTTTTAAGCGTTTATTTAGCTAAATTTAAAGAAAGAAAGCGTCCAGTCTGACCCGCCTGGCGCCTGCATAAAAATCGACGAACTTTTTAAAAAAAATCCAGCTGATTTGAACATTTCGTTAAACTCAGGAGTACGTCTACTATTAAGTCAGCTAAGAAATATATTTTTTAAGCGTTTATTTAGCTAAATTTAAAGAAAGAAAGCGTCCGGTCTGACCCGCCTGGCGCCTGCATAAAAATCGGCAAACTTTTTTTTTTAAATCCAGCTGATTTGAACATTTCGTTAAACTCAGGAGCACGTCTTCTATAAAGTCAGCTAAGAAATATATTTTTTCTCGCAAAAAAATAATTGTTTTTACCGTGTTTCCTTGTGAAGTTCTTCGTACTGGCTTGCTTCTGTCGCCGCCATCTTGATCAGGACAAAGCTGACGCGTTGCGTGGCGATGACGCTTATTAAACCCCGAGGCGTATTGTGTACAATTTTTTCTTGTTTATTGTTAATAATTTGACAAAGCGTATTAAACACCGGAGCGTATTTTCCTCCGGTGTTTACGGTATGTCTGTGGGCTATCCAGACCATGTTCATTCAATTTAATGCACAAAATAATTCTTAGATAATGAAATATCCCCTTTTTAGTTCTGCCTTTTCTAGTTTCCGTTCTGAACATGCTGTTTATGATAATGAGCTCTGAAGACCACGCCCTTCAAAAATCTGTTTACATTAACTCCGCCCTCTGTAAAAAAAAAAGTTTATTATTATTATTACATAAAGTTTTATCTATGTCTATCCAAGTAACATCTAGTGCATTTGGATTTAGCCACTCTGAAAAATATTCTAACCTATTTGCTAAATAGTAGTGATAAAAGTTTGGAAGTTCTAATCCTCCGGTTTCTTTAGATTTCTGTAGTGTTTTTTAAGCTAATACGTGGATTTTTGTTTTTTCAAAGGAATTTAGATATGAAAGAGTCCAAGGACTTAAACCATTCATTTGAAGGTTTATTTGGAATCATTGAGAATAAATAATTTATTCTCGGCAGGACCATCATTTTTACTGAGGCAACTCTTCCCATAAGTGATATGGATAGTTTTCCATCTAGTAAGATTGTCTTCAATTTTCTTTAAAAGTGGTATATGATTTAATTTTATTAAGTCTTCTAATCTAGGAGAAATCTTAATACCCAAGTATGTAATGTTACCTGATTGTAGTTTTTCATTTAAAGAAGTATTAAACACATAATTTATTGGAAGAGCTGTAGATTTTGACCAATTTATAGAATAATCAGAAACTTGTGAGAATGAGTTTATTAATTCGATAACATTAGACATAGTTTTCTGAGTTTTGAAGAAAAAGTAAAACATCGTCAGCGTAAAGACTAATTTTGTGTTCTATATTTCTACACTGTATGCCTTTAATGTCAGCAGTTTGCCTTATTGCTGCTGCTGAAGGTTCAATAAACATAGCAAATAGTGCAGGTGAAAGTGGGCATCCCTGTCTTGTGCCCCTCTGTAAACAAAAGCTTGAAGATGTTTGATTATTTGTCCTGACACATGCTTTTGGTGAGTTATATAATATTTTTAACCAATTAATAAAATAGTTTCCAAATCTAAATTTAATCAAGGTAGCATATAAAAAATTCCAGTTTACTCTATGGAATGCTTTTTCTGTGTCTAAAGATAAAATAGCTGTTTCAATATTTTTACTATATGAATACTCTATTAAATTATATAATCTGCGAGTGTTTGTGGTCGAGTGTCTTCCTTTTATGAATCCAGTTTGATCTGGCTGAATAATGAAAGTAGGGGCCAAGATGGTGTAGTGGCAGGGGAACCGACTTGGGACCCGAAGGACCCAGGTTCAAACCCTAGTCACGGCATAACTTGTGGTGTGTTTGAGCAGCATACCTCATCCCAATTGCTCCCCGGCGCACTTTCTATAGCTGCCCATTGCCCTACCTGATGGTGATTGGGTTAAATGCAGAGTCAAATTTTGTCTTGTATGGAAACATACACAGATGACAAAAATGTGACATTATTATTATTATTATTATTATTAGTTATCCTCTAATCTTTTAGAGAGGGCTTTACAAATTATTTTAACATCGACATTAATAAGAGAGATGGGACGATAACTGGTAGCCATTACTGGGTCCTTGCCTGATTTTAAAAAGAGACTAATGTTGGCTGAATTCATATGTATTGGAAGCCTGCCATTTTCTTATGACTCTAATAGCATTCTGTGAAATATTGGTTCCAATATATTCCAAAAATTCTTTATAAAATTCTGCTGGATAGTAATGCTTTAACAGATTAACCGAGTTATCGACAGATCGAGTGCTTTGACTTCTATCGAGGCTTTTTTGTCCACATCGGGTACCCGTAGTGACGTCATCACGTCGCGGTAACGTCAGTACGTCACATCACGTGACGAGCGCGGCAGCTTTTAGTAGACGCTTCAAAATGGATTCCTTTGTGCGCACGGATGTGTATGGAGCTGGTCCAGTCTTGTCAAAAAGGTAAAAATGCGTCGTGTTTTATTATTATGAAACTTTGCTGCACATTGAATCAACTTCTGTCACCACCGTAGATTGTGACAGGAGGGGGCGGTGTTGGATTGCAGGTCACATACAACACGGCCGAAACGGCTTCCTCTCTCGTTTCACAAACAAAACGCAACAAATATTAATCTCTCTAGATCTATTAAAAACCTATAAACACATTCATCTCTAAAAGTAAACCTAAATTGCACAGCACTGCAGGCTGTGCTGCCGTGTGGCCCCATTTGTTTTTTAAGTTTCGGTTTCAGCGCCGCACGGTACTTTCACTTTTAATATTAATAGTTAATAATTATAATTAAACTAATAGTTTTGTTTTTCCTGTGACTTATCTGCAGTATGATAAATGATAGGAGCATAATAAATGCTCCCAATGTTTTGTTGGTCTTTTTTTTTTGTGGTAAATAATGAAGTTCTTATGCATTTTTATATATTTATTTATATTGCATGTATGACATCATTGACTAATCGAGCACTAATCGAGATTTTTTATGTTAATGTCGAGTTTAAAAATTATGTACTCGTTCAACCCCTACTGGATAGCCATCTGGGCCAGGAGATTTTTTTATTTGGCATTTTTTGATGGCTTCATGGAGTTTGGCTGATGTTAATGGTGAGTCTAGTTCTGATGATTGACTACTGTTTAATTTTGGAAGTGTTACTCTATCCAAGAATTGATTGATATCCTCATCTGTTGGATTTATTTGTGGAGTGTATAGAGTTTTGTAAAAATCTCTAAAAACACTGTTTACTTTTCCCTCATCATAAGTTATATTTCCATTTGTGTCTTTAATACCATATACAGTATAGAAGTTTTTTCTTTGTTTAATTTGAGTTGGTTCGCTAAAAAGCTCCCTTACTTATTACTGTGTTCAAAATGTTCTAATTGAAGCCTTTATATCAATAATTTGTTGTTTTTGTCAATAAATTAATTTAATTCTAACTTTGTCTTGCGTAATGTTTTTTGTATATCCTCTCCTTGTATACCTTCTAGTAATTTTATGAATTTCTCTAATTCCTCAATACGTTTTTTTTAATAGGATATTATTTTTCCTCTCATAACTGTCTTCTAAGCCTCCCAGAGTGTACATGCTGATGTTCCTGGCAAGTCATTAAACTCTAAATACAATGTCCATTCATTTTTAAAATATTGTATAAATTCTTTGTCTTTTAACAGTGAGGTATAAATTCTTTGTCTTTTAACAGTGAGGTATTTAATCTCCAGTTTATATTTTTTGGAGTTTCTTCATTATTAGCTAAATTTAATGTAACTGTTAATAATAATAATAATAATAATAATAATAATAATAATAATAATAATAATAATAATAATAATAATAATAATAATAATAATCGTCATTTTATTTAAAAGCGCCTTTCAGGACACCCAAGGACACTTAACAAACCAATACAGTGTAATACAGATCAAACAATATCAGTGACAAATTGAAATATAAAATACATAAAGAAAAAAAATGTTTAAGCATAAGGGTGTCCATATGTGCTCTTGGCACCAGGACACCCTAGGTCGCAGTTCGATGATCGACTTTGTTGTCGTCTCATCTGATCTGCGGCCGCATGTCTTGGACACTCGGGTGAAGAGAGGGGCGGAGCTGTCAACTGACCACTACCTGGTGGTGAGTTGGCTCCGATGGTGGGGGAGGATGCCGGTCAGACCTGGCAGACCCAAACGTATTGTGAGGGTCTGCTGGGAACGTCTGGCAGAGTCTCCCGTAAGACGGAGCTTTAACTCCCACCTCCGGGAGAGCTTTGAACACGTTCCGAGGGAGGCGGGGGACATGGAGTCCGAGTGGGCCGTGTTCCGCGCCTCTATTGTCGAGGCAGCTTATCGGAGCTGTGGCCGCAAGGTTGTTGGTGCCTGTCGTGGTGGCAACCCTCGAACCCGGTGGTGGACACCGGCAGTGAGGGATGCTGTCAGGCTGAAGAAGGAGTCCTATTGGGCCTTTTTGGCTTGTGGGACCCCGGAAGCAGCTGATAGGTACCGGCAGTCCAAGCGGCATGCGGCTCGGGTGGTTGCTGAGGCAAAAACTCGGGCGTGGGAGGAGTTCGGAGAGGCCATGGAGAATGACTTCCGTACGGCTTCGAGGCGATTCTGGTCCACCATCCGGCGTCTCAGGGGGGGAAAGAGGTACGCGACCAACACCATTTATGGTGGGGGTGGCGTGCTACTGACCTCAACTCGGGATGTTGTGAGTCGGTGGGCGGAATACTTCGAAGACCTCCTCAATCCTACTGGCACGTCTTCCACTGAGGAAGCGGAGCCTGGGGACTTTGGGTCGGGTTCTCCGATCTCTGGTGCTGAGGTCGCCGAGGTGGTTAAAAAGCTCTGCGGTGGCAAGGCTCCGGGGGTGGATGAGATTCGCCCGGAGTTCCTTAGGGCTCTGGATGTTGTAGGGTTGTGTTGGCTTACGCGACTCTGCAATATTGCGTGGACATCGGGGGCAGTTCCCTTGGATTGGCAGACTGGGGTGGTGGTTCCCCTATTCAAAAAGGGGGACCGTAGGGTGTGTTCCAACTATAGGGGGATCACACTCTTAAGCCTCCCTGGTAAGGTCTATTCAGGGGTTCTGGAGAGGAGGGTCCGTCGGATAGTCGAACCTCGGATTCAGGAGGAGCAGTGTGGTTTTCGTCCTGGTCGTGGAACACTGGACCAGCTCTACACCCTCAGCAGGGTCCTGGAGGGTGCGTGGGAGTTTGCCCAACCAGTTTACATGTGCTTTGTGGACTTGGAGAAGGCATTCGACCGCGTCCCTCGGGGGGTTCTGTGGGGGGTACTCCGGGAGTATGGGGTACCAGGCCCTTTGATAAGGGCTGTTAGGTCCCTGTACGACCGGTGTCAGAGCTTGGTCCGCATTGCCGGCAGTAAGTCAGGCTCGTTTCCGGTGAGAGTTGGACTCCGCCAAGGTTGCCCTTTGTCACCGATTCTGTTCATAACTTTTATGGACAGAATTTCTAGGCGCAGCCAAGGTGTTGAGAGGATCCGTTTTGGTGACCTTAGAATCGCTTCTCTGTTTTTTGCAGATGATGTGGTCCTACTGGCTTCATCAGTTCGTGATTTACAACTTTCACTGGAGCGGTTTGCAGCCGAGTGTGATGCGGCCGGGATGAGGATCAGTTCCTCCAAATCCGAGGCCATGGTCTTGAGCCGGAAAAGGGTAGCATGCCCTCTCCGGGTCGGGGAGGAGGTCCTGCCCCAAGTGGAGGAGTTTAAGTATCTCGGGATCTTGTTCACGAATGAGGGAAAACTGGAGCGTGAGATCGATAGGCGGATAGGTGCAGCGTCCGCAGTGAAGCGGGCGCTGTACCGGTCTGTCGTGGTGAAGAGAGAGCTGAGTCAAAAGGCAAAGCTCTCAATTTACCGATCGATCTACGTTCCCACCCTCATCTATGGTCATGAGCTTTGG
>JBBPBX010004826.1:0-64633 GCA_038048925.1 Garcialebias charrua
ATGTGTGTGTGTGTATATATATTTGCCTATTGTTTTCTGTACCACATCTGTGTTCTATGTTTAAAACAGATCTCTCTTGTAAATGAGTCCTTGGGGCTCCATGAGACTACCGGTAACCTGTATCAATAAAGGTTGAATAAATTGGTAAAACTGTGTTGAGGCAGGGCAGCACGGTGGTGCAACTGGTAGAGCTGCTGCCTCTCAGCAAGAAGATCGCCGGTTCAAATACCGGTCCGTGAGGCCTTTCTGGGTGGAGTTTGCATGTTCTCTCCGTGCATGCGTGGGTTTTCTCCAGGTACTCTGGTTTCCTTCCACAGACCAAAAACATGCATGTTAGGTTGATTGGTAACTCAAAATTGTCCCTAGGTGTGAGTGAGAGAGTGAATGGTTGTTTGTCTCATGTGACCTTGTGATGGACTTGCGACCTGTCCAGGGTGTACCCCATCCCAGGCACAGTGATTGCTGGACATGGACACCGGCGACCCCCATGACCCAAAGTGGAAGAAGCGGGAAAAAGATAATGGATGGATGGATGTATTGAGGCTTATTAGTATTTATAAGAACCACATGGAATTTGCAAATAATTGCTCCATTGCAAGAGCTGTGGTGCTGCTAGTCTGGCAGATTGAAAGTTCCCTAATCAAATCTTATGAGTCAGGGATGTTACCAGTCCAGCTTTTTTTACTGCAAGAAAATGTTTAGTATTCATCACTTACTAACGAACAGACAAAAACTCCCTAAATGCAATCAAAATATCATATGATTTAATGCTTTTCCGTTTGTACTTAGAAAACACAATTTTGGTGTTCCAAGTTAAACAACACTACTCAAAATACCCCCAAATCCAATATGGCTGCATAGCACATTGAAAAGTGGTGTTGGCTGCAGTAAATGAAATGTTTTAACGTCTGTTGCTTTTTAGCTCATTAAATCAATTAGACACATAGTGGTAAAAGACTTCTGTTTGGAGACGTGCTGCTATAATGTTAGACTATAGAATGTAGAGAAATGTATCATCAGCTTGTATTGCTAATCATAATTAGTCTAGTGTCAGAGCTTGGTCCGCATTGCCGGCAGTAAGTCAGGCTCGTTTCCGGTGAGAGTTGGACTCCGCCAAGGTTGCCCTTTGTCACCAATTCTGTTCATAACTTTTATGGACAGAATTTCTAGGCGCAGCCAAGGTGTTGAGAGGATCCGTTTTGGTGACCTTAGAATCGCTTCTCTGTTTTTTGCAGATGATGTGGTCCTACTGGCTTCATCAGTTCGTGATTTACAACTTTCACTGGAGCGGTTTGCAGCCGAGTGTGATGCGGCCGGGATGAGGATCAGTTCCTCCAAATCCGAGGCCATGGTCTTGAGCCGGAAAAGGGTAGCATGCCCTCTCCGGGTCGGGGAGGAGGTCCTGCCCCAAGTGGAGGAGTTTAAGTATCTCGGGATCTTGTTCACGAATGAGGGAAAACTGGAGCGTGAGATCGATAGGCGGATAGGTGCAGCGTCCGCAGTGAAGCGGGCGCTGTACCGGTCTGTCGTGGTGAAGAGAGAGCTGAGTCAAAAGGCAAAGCTCTCAATTTACCGATCGATCTACGTTCCCACCCTCATCTATGGTCATGAGCTTTGGGTTATGACCGAAAGAACAAGATCTCGGATACAAGCGGCTGAAATGAGTTTTCTCCGCAGGGTGGCTGGACTCTCCCTTAGAGATAGGGTGAGAAGCTCAGTCATCCGGGAGGGACTCGGAGTAGAGCCGCTGCTTCTCCACATCGAGAGGAGCCAGTTGAGGTGGCTCGGGCATCTGGTTAGGATGCCTCCTGGACGCCTCCCTGGTGAGGTGTTCCGGGCATGTCCCACCGGGAGGAGACCCAGAGGAAGACCCAGGACGCGCTGGAGGGACTATGTTTCTCGGCTGGCCTGGGAACGCCTTGGGATTCCCCCGGAGGAGCTGCTCCAAGTGGCTGGGGAGAGGGAAGTCTGGGCCTCCCTACTTAGGCTGCTACCCCCGCGACCCGACCCCGGATAAGCGGAAGAAGATGGATGGATGGATGGATGGAATTAGTCTAGTGACTGATAACAACTTTGATAAACCCTACTGGTTGTTTGACTTCCACCTGGAACACACTAAGTTGGATGTGACATAATTTCCAGATCCGAGCTCTAACTTTTGATGTACAGTAAATAAAATGCAGCACAATCCCCCCATGGAAAATTATACAGAATGGGGAAACAAAGGCTTATTTTGGTTTATTTTAAAGAGACAATCAGAGAGTCCGACTCAGCATCTGTGAGCAGGCTGGGCAGCATGGGTCTGATGGTCAGATGGTCAGTGTCAGCAGGCCTTTTGTTCTGCTCACATTGTATCTGTGCACTGAACGGGAAAACAACAAAAGAGCCAAATAAATCATTAAAATACAGAATCCCTCAGCTTCCACATCTGACTCCTTAGTCATCCTCGGCAAAGAGCCGAACAACTGACCTCAGCAGGGAAGGAAGGGACAATTAGGTCACTTCACGATTGCATTACTCAAATGACATATTAATGTCACAGTGCCCTTCATGCGTTTCATCAGCGTTAGTTAATGATGAGGACGGGAAGAAAGGGGAGCAGAGGATATTGATTGCTTCATGTTTCTATGATGATACAGCTCCATGAAAAATTTCTCTGTCTATCACACAAAGCAAGAGGAATGCACTTTTTCACCCTTTCAAATTACCCCAGGCTCCATTTTAGGAGAAGTGTATTATTCTTGTAAATGATGTGTGTGGATAACAGTGTTTTGAAAATATATGTAACCTTTTTATTGCACAGTCCCATAACTCCAACCCTGGCTGTGAGATATTTGTACACACAGTGACCGCAGTACTGAGGGGTTATGGAATAACAAGGAGCTCCATGCATTATTAATGGGCTCTGCTGTGAATCTGTTCGGAATAATAACAACGATTTTCGCAGAGCCTCATTACTGTGTGTTTTTAAAGCATGTGTTTGGTATCCATGGACACCCCGCTCTCACATTCTCCTCTTCTCCCCTCTTTATTAGGATTCAGGTCAGACGAGGCACTTGCTGTTTTTAATTTTCATTTCATCATAAGCACTTTAAGACTGTTGCCAGTGCTTATTTGCAGTTTTCCCGCAGACCTCTTCACTCGGGCTTCTGACAGGACAGATGCTGCAATTAATCACGGCAGAGAAATGGGAATCATTTCCATGTCGAGCTGAAAAGCCAATCACTGCGACGGCAGCAGTGGAGTCAGGCCTCGACTTCAACTTACAAATGCTTTCTTCAGACAAGCTGATTGAAAACAAGCTCACATGTGAACATTCGGTCAAGCCGCCATCACAAAAACTTCAGAGAAAAGAAAAAAAATCCTAATTTGTAATTATCAATAACTTGTGTTTAAAATCTTGCAGCTGCTGTTAAAAAGCGGGGTGGGGGGGTGGGGGCTTCTTCTGGCCAATGGATTTGCAGCTTATTGTAAAGATATGATAATTATTGTTTGCCTGCCTTCCCTCCCCCGCTCAGCGTATTATTCAAGGGAGCTCAGTAAACCCCCAGGGATGTCTTGGAAATGAAGCAATTTCGAAGGGAGTAAAGAAAGAAGCAGAATCCAATGCACTGGTGTGTTTGAATGGGCACTGTTTTTGAGACAAGTGTCCAGTTTAAACACAATTACAATGGATTCCATTCAAATCACTGAGAAATAGCAATAGAGCTGACATGAAATGGTCACCCCCCTCCCCCAAAGTTTTTTTTTTTCCCCAAAACATTCCCTTTTTTATACCTTGTGAAGAGCTTAGAATTACAGTTAGGTTTGTTTATATTGATTGATGATCAAGATGTGGAGGAAGTCAGGCTGAATATATCAGGATGAATATATCAGGATAACATGCAGCTGAGTTAATATTGTTGACCAGTGCAATATCAATAGAAATGAAGCTACAATTTTCCTCTTTTTTTATTCTGTTTTTATGAGGCTCAACACGTTTCCTGTTCTTTAGCAGCTCAACCACTATCTAAACTGGCTGTGGGCATTTAGGGCCCAACACATTATCAGACTTGGGCAACTTAAGGCCCGAGAGCCAAAAGTGGCCCTTGGATGATCTCCATCAGGCCCCAATATCCTTAGTAAAAAAAAGAAAAAAAAAAGTTTTTTTAAATAAAGGCTGATAAAATATCAGCAAATTATCAACAAGGGAATTTAAATTAAATATCTTACGCAAAAAAATAAAAATAAATTGTCATTGTGTTTCCAGAACTAGAGTGAACCTTAAAGACTTAGAACACAAATGTATAGGTTTATTTTGGATATTTCCGCTAACATGTATGGCACGTTAAGCTAACGTGTATAATAGAATTTCACAAGAGCCAGTTTACAGATTATGTCTCATATTCCTTAAAATATATTGGAAAGACCCAACAATGTTCTGTCAGGTCATCTGGATGGTTTCATTTTTTTAAGCTGAGATGTTTCGTCCTTCATCCAAAGGACTTCTTTAATCTGAGGAGCCACCGACAAAACTGATTCCCATAACAACCTGGATTATTGAGCATGAACTTTGCTGTTTTGAACCAATTTGGCATGACTGTCTCAGAGAAGTTAACAGGGGAGAGGGTGGGCCACGGAGGCTATCTTAGCATCAGCAAATAGTTTTTTTGTTTATTTGTTTGTTTGTTTTGTGACTCCACAGACGGAAGAAGTCCTTTTGGATGAAGGACGAAACATCTCAAGAAACCATCCAGATGACCTGACTGAACATTGTTGGATTTTATACCTGGATTATTGAGCATGAACTTAGGTGATATTGGAAAGACATGTTTTATAAAGCATGCTAACTTTGCTACAATAAGACAAAGCCTGATAAAGATCTTATAGATTATCTGTCATAAAGAACATTTATTTTTCAATTTTCTATGCAGCACTTTGATCACTTTAAATATCTTGATGTGGCCCTTTGAAAAAAAAAAATGTTGCCCACCTCTGCATTATTGGCATATAGGTTGTGTCTGTAATGTAGTGCAATACTTTACCATATTGATATTGCACACAGTAAATAGTGTGATATATTGTGCAGAAACCCTTCATCGAAAAGATGGCTTCAAAGAAACCAATTTCTCCAAATAAATATTTGACTGATAGTTTAATTTTCAACAGAGACACAAAGAAATATATAATACTTCATACAAAATTTATGGCTACGATCATATTAGTGATGGAATGCCTCTGGAATTGTCTTCATGGCTGAGCAAAAACTCCCAACAATAAATTTCCTATCACGAGCTGCAAACAATCTTTCAGGAAAACTTCATACCAAATATGCATTTATCCTATAGACAGTTCTCATATACAGTTGGTTTGTAAGCAAAATACAAACAAAATTAACTGCTGCTATTGTAACTCATAAAAAAGTATAAAAGAGCAGAAATGCACTATGTGATACAGCAATCCACAGGTCATTTAACAATGTTTTAATTAAAGCCTCACATATTAAAACTTTACAACATGTGATATGAAAAATGTACATCTCCGTTTTTTTTTTTTTTTTAACTCCGCTAGGGACTTCTGTACAGCTGGCAAAAAATACTTCCAATAACTTTTTTTAGTTGGCTTTGGCAGTGCAACAAACTGGCTCTGCTATTTTTCTATTTTCTTTTCTTTCTTTTTTTCTTAAACAATGACAGCATCAACAAGCAGAGTGAAAATTCATAAATCCCCAAAGCATCTCCCTCAATTCAGATTTTTCATTTTTAATTTACCATAAAATATCCCTTTTGTTACACAAAATAAAAACATAATTTAATTGTTAAACATCTGACATAAAAACAAAGTACTTTTGGTGGGGAGGGCAAGGTGGGCGAGACTGCCGGTTACACATTTTTTGGGCAAATGATCTTGAAATGCGAGATGTCGTCCCTCTCCTCTCTACAAAACCTGTACAGCAGACCACAGCACTGGTTTGATGTTGCTATGACGTGAATGATTTATGGCAGTTTCTGTCTCAGTCTGTTCAGTCATTCATCCATATAACTGTGTCCAAAGACCTTTTATGTCCCGTTCTCTATCGTCTAAGACATTGTCTGCATTTTTGACATGGTTTGACTCCGTCTTCAAATATCACTGAGCCTTCACAGTGTGTGGATTTGAACAGTTACTTCTGTAACAATGATGGAGGAAATAAAGTCTTCTATATATTGGACAGTGTGGTAACAAAGACTGCTGTGTGTGGGTTCAGCTCAGGCAATAAATGTTAAAAAAAATAATAATAATAATCCAAATGTTCTGACATACTGGCCTCATAAATAAAGCTTTATTGTTAAATAAAAGAGAGAAAGATAAATATCTTTCAGCAGTTTTTTGTGCCCAGTCAGTGACAATTAACAACTGAGAGACCTCACAAACAAACAAACAGGCTGCTGTCATTTCTCAGCAATATTCATGAAGTTAAACCCAGCTCAAACGTCCACCACTCCCCTCATTCCTGTACACGTATGTGCATATCTGTCTACAATAATGGACAAGTTCTTTGTATAACATTCTAAATCTGACACACTTCTTAAGTGCAACTTAGAAAAGCAACATGGCATGATGCTTTTATTCTATTCCTGTTCTTTGAGATAGGATTTCCATTTGGCTCAGTAAATGCTGACCTGGGACAGGACGTGGGCATGGGCCTGGATTTGGGAAGGGTGTGGTTGCTGCTGCTGTGGAGCTGGCTGAGGACTGCCAAGAGACGCAGAGCCTCCTACTGAGTGGGGGGTACCGGGAGAGTGCTGCGGTGGGGAACACTGGGATTGCTGCTGCTGCTGCTGCTGCTGCTGCTGGATATGTTGAATCTGCTGCTGATGGAGTTGATGCTGCATCTGCATGTGCTGCATCTGCATGTGTTGTTGCTGCTGCTGCTGCTGCTGTTGCTGCTGCTGCATGTGGTGCTGCTGCAGTTGTTGCTGAAGGTGGTGCTGAAAATGCTGATGCTGCATCTGCTGCTGGATTTGTTGGTGATGCATCTGCTGCTGCTGCATCTGATGATGCTGAAGTTGTTGTTGCATCTGCTGCTGTTGCTGCTGTTGCTGCTGCTGGTGCTGGAGCTGCTGCATGGCATGCTGTTGCACCGTTTGCATGGGTGGACTCATCTGTGACACCGCTGTGGACTGAGCACCCGCCACCATGGCTCCTCCAGTACCCATCTGGCCATGCATTTGTGGTGGCATCCCGGAGGACATGTTCTGGTGGGAAACTGTAACAGAGGTCACAATCTGGTTGCCCCCCAGTCTCATCTGCAGAGGTTTTGGGGCAATGGCTCGTGGCAGAGCTTGTTGGAGGGCTTGTGAGGCTGATGACATGTTGGGGTGCTGGTTGAGGGGTGAGGGCAGCACCAGGCCTGGGGACAAGCTGGTGGAGGCCAGGGTCTGTTGAACTGTTCGAATTGTCTGGGCCTCTGCTGATTCTGCTGCAGCCTGGATAGAAAGAAGAAGAAAAAAAAATTCTTTTAAGAAATATATTCTTCTCAAATAATAATAAAAACGACTACAGTAGTCCCTCGCTACTTCATGGTTAGTTTTTCGCGGATTCGCTCTACGGCAGTTTTTCAAAGTAAGATTGGACATGACACACAATTGGCTGATTGATGGATGAGCCACACGATCGGCATGGAATTGTTATTTAATATAAATTATTTTTTAATTATTTAGCACTTGTGTGCAGCCCACAGCTGCAGGAGAAGCTCCCTCGTGCAGCATGTCATATCTCCGCTCTGCAGTGGAGAAGTGGGTGTGGCCGAGAGCGCTGGCAGAGTGCAGCCAGAGGCAGAGAGCTGAGTTCATGACATGCTGTGCTTTTTTTTAGAGCGTTTAGAGTTTAGAAACACTGTTTAGCGCAAAGTCAAAACAGAAGTCATCTCAGGGCACTGAACAGAAACATCCATACATAAAAATAATATGTTAGCATTATTTATCTGAGGAGCAGACTGCTTTGAATTTAACTCCATCACAGAACTCTCATCTTAAGCAAGCATGAAGGAAACAGTGGAAAGGAAAAACTCCCTCATGAGAAATAAACATTTAGCAGAACCAGGCTCAGGACAAGCGGCCATCTGCTTCGACCTGCTGGGTTTGAGAGGAACAGGAAGGAGGAACAGATACACAATGACAGGTCAAATATCACATGTTAAGACAGAATTAGTATCAAATGAAAACTATTCAATTTTAACAATTAATTTAAGGAAATTAGTGCAATTTGTCCTCCAGTAATCTAACCTTATGGCAGCATAACAAGCCAACCCTAATTATAGGATTTATCAAAAAGGAAATTCTTAAGCCCAGTCTTAAAACTGGACAATGTGTCAGCCTTATGGACAGAATCTGGAAGTTGGTTCCACAAGAGAGGAGCCTGATAACTGAAAGATCTTCCTCCCATTCTACTTTTTGGAAACTCTAGGGACTGTGACAGAGCCTGTAGTCTGAGAGCAAAATGCTCTGTTAGGAAAATATGGAACAATAAGATCTCAAATATAAGATGGAGCTAGGTTGTTGAGAGCTTTGTAGGTTGAATGTAAGATTTTGAATTGAATTCTGGACTTGACAGGGAGCCAATAGAGAAAAGCTAAAACTACAGAGATATGATCTCTCCTACTAACTCCAGTTAAGACTCTGGCAGCAGCATTTTGGATTAACTGAAGACTTTTTAAAGAAGTGTTTGGACACCCAGTTAACAAACCATTGGAATAGTCCAGTCTAGATGTGACAAATGCATGAGCCAGTTTTTCTTCATAATTTTTAGACAAGATGTTTCTAATTTTAGTGATATTACGCAGGTGGAAGAAAGTGGTTCTAGTAACATTTTTAATGTGGGGGATAAAAGACCTGTCCCTGATGGAAAATAACACAACAATTTTAACATTAGTGCTGTAGGCCAGATTTATGCCATCCAAGGAGGGTGAAAGACTAAAAAAATAATTCCTAAAATGCTCAGGTTGAAAAACTAAAACCTCAGTCTTGTCTGTATTCCAAAGCAGAAAATGTAGGGTCATCCAGGTTTTTATGTCTTTAAGACATGCTTGTAGTCTAAGTAAGTGATTGCATTCATTAGGTTTCATGGACAAATATAACTGTGTATCATCAGCATAACAATGAAATTGTATCACATGCTGTTTGATAACATTATCTAAAGGCAGTGTGGAGTATTTGTCCAAGCACTGAACTTTAATCCAAGCTATATATACTAAAATAAAACTACTACTTACTACGTGTACTGCTATTTCTACTTTGTGGTTTTTCTATTTACGTGGAGCTTCAGGGTACAGATCCCTCGCGATAATTGAGGGACTACTGTATTTGTTTTAATACTTTATACATGATTGACCTGCTTTTGTCATACAAGTTTTCTAAATGACAGAATATAATGAAATATGAGTACATTACTTATTTAAAATAAATTATATTTTAGAATAAAGTAACAAGTCTCACCTTAGAAACCAGACTAGCACGATATGCAGCAAGAGCTTTCAGATACTCTTTCTTGGCAGCTTCTGTTTTGCTTTTATAAACCTGGAAGAACATAAAAACGGTTTGAATGTACAGGTTCCACTTCTAGTGAGGTTACTATAGCTTAAGATTCCATCTAGTATGTTTAGTACATAGTTTATTTATTATTTATTGCTGTAATCTTTTATAGACACTGCATGTAGTTTTTAAGGTAAACATTCCAGATGGTATTTTGCGTGTCTGAAAATCAAAATTTGGAGTACCTGTTTCTGTTCCTCTCCCAGGCCATCCCACATGGATGCTACAATCTTGGACACTTCTCCAAACGTGGCATTGGGATTCTGACCCTTGATAGCAGCCTGGGTGTCTCTAAAGAACAAGGCGTAAGCTGAAACTGGCTTTTGGGGCTCATTAGGATCCTTCTTCTTCTTTTTCTTAGGAGTCTTGGGTTTCTTTGTAGGATCTACTGGGGCTGGTCGCTTCTCTCCAATTACCTGCAATCACAAAATACTTGGATAAAATCTTAAACTTTATACCAGTTTCTTTCATTCATTTAAAACAATTGCCCAAACAGTCCAGATTTTTACTCACCCTGTTGCTGTCGTCCTGGTCATCTTCATTGATGGAACTGGAGGGAGAGGGTGTGGCGGACTTGCTAGCTGGTGGTGAAGGAGCTGCATGAGCGATGTTGGGTCCTGCCATGTTTAAACTCAGCTGTGTGTTGAGCTGGGACTGGTTGATGGTGGTCAGCTGGTTTCGTGCCATCATACCATTGGGACTGTTCATGTTAATGATTGACTTCATCACCATGGATGGATTGGATTGGTACTGACGTAAATGACCTGCTCCAACATTCTATTAAGAAAAAGTATACAAAAAAAAAAGTAAGGTTAATAAGAAAACAGCCATTTTTTTCATTAGTTATTTTTTATTATAAAGACTTTCACCTAATTTCTTCTGCTCAGATACTTGCTGTGACACCCTTCAAGCTCATGAACATGTATATCACTTTGCCAGAGCAAAAATTGGGTCATTGGATTCTGTGAATTGTTCTGCGGCAGATCACATGTCAAAATGTCCTTACTCCTAAATGTCTCTTACAAGAAATGATAAATTATCTTGACACGCCAGAAGCCAACATATAAGGGCAGTAGTGGATGGCGACACAGCTCAGTTGTAGGGTAAATCTATGACACAGCTTAGGCCGACCAGCTCCTGAAGGGTAATGCTGGAGCTGTCATACATCATTTCAAATGCCAAAGGGAAACTGTGTGCATACTACAACATGCCTTTCTAGTAGCCACAAACCTATACTCTTTATTTCATATTGTAAAATAATTTTTTTATGCTGTGCATGTCATTGTTGTTAGTGTAAAAAAAATATATATATATTCCATCAACTCAATAAATCAACTATTTAAAGGGCCAATGCCTTGAGAATTTCAGACATTTGCCATCCAGTCTAGTATTTAGAGTTTAATATACAGGTAATGGTGTTTTCAAAGTCTCATTCACATTCTCAAAACAAAATGTTCAGTTCTTGAAAGAACCTTAAAGAAGTTACTGGTAACATACATTGATTGTGCCGAGGATGAAATTACAAGGTCTGCCAGCTCTCAGGGGGGAAGACTGATCAGAGTGCCAGCAGAGCTGACATGGAACAGAGGAGGAGACGTGAACAGAACAGAAAAGGTGATTTGTTCTCCCTGGGTACATCCATCTGGTATTCAGCAGTGCAAACTCAATCTCTCCCAACATCAAC
The DNA here is from genome assembly GCA_038048925.1 of Garcialebias charrua. Classification (NCBI taxonomy): domain Eukaryota; kingdom Metazoa; phylum Chordata; class Actinopteri; order Cyprinodontiformes; family Rivulidae; genus Garcialebias; species Garcialebias charrua. The sequence continues at coordinate 11,236 of JBBPBX010004826.1, forward strand.
ACATCATAAACCAATGCACCTGGCTTTATTGAAAGAACCTTATGAATGCACGTCTTCAAAAACAATATTGTAACACCAGTGCAGACAGGCACATATTGAATCTACAATCCATTTCTTTCTCATATGCCATGTCTCCTGCTTATCATAAATACAATATATGAGGTGAGACCAGATTTATATTTACATGTGCGAGCAGGCTTCTACGAAAGGTGAGACGCAGTTTGGATAAGAAATCAAACATACTGTTTCCGCACGTTTGGAAACCCCTGCAAATAAAAGCTGCAATAAACAAACCTGCAACCAAATAACAACAGTTTACATTTCAGCAACACATTTCGAGTCCCTCTGTCGTCACTGGCAACACAATGGCTCACCATTTGCTCTTTTCTTGCTGTGAACATCAAAGACGCACACTGAGCTCATTAGTTGTGGCCATCTGCATACAGTAATAACATTAACAAGGAGCCATTCGGACTCAAAACATTCAGCTGTAAATTTGTCCAACTGGCTTCGAGATGAAAGTTGTGCTTTAAAGCATGCACGCACGCACGCACGCACGCACGCACACACGCACGCACACACACACACACACACACACACACTAGTTTCCATAGCTTGACATTTGACAAAATCACATTAAGCAGCGTGCTAATTATCGGTATATTATTATCCACATTATACATGAATAAATAGACTTGCAGAAATTTAACTGTTAGCACTACATGCTACAACACCGGCAGATGTGTTAGCTAAATGTCAGGGTTGATACGCTTGATAATAAATAAATTTAACAAAGCATAACCACTATTAATGAGCTTGACAAATAAATTATATTAACAGATGTCTCGATTATGAGTAAGAATGTAACGTTTTGATGTTTACTTCTGTCCCTCTGTCGTCTCATTTGCATTTTGATAGCAGTTTTGCCAGCAATCAGAGCAATCTACAGTAACTACAGTACCGGTAGATATTCTAACAGTCATCATGAATCTCCAAAAAATGTCTTCAACCCACACAGTGGGACGTTGTGACCAATTTATTCAGATGTATGTGTAGCAACAAGAATCATAATGCCCTCTCTAATAACTAAAGTGCTGCTAAAAGTAATTCGCAGTGTTTCATATTGTTGTTTTTTTATGTGGAAGATGAAATAACCCAGAAGTGCAGTGCTCCAACGATATCCTGCACAAAGAAGAAAAATGGCTTGTTTTGTGTTTTGTACATTACTGTTAACCTCAGCCTCTTATCATGGCAAACACTTCACACAGAGCCAAACAAATGAATGAGGACAAAAACACATGGAACCCTTTGCACAACAAACACAGGCCAATAAACGGAGCAACCGAGCTCAAACGTAGTATAAAGCCTTCACCAAGTGATAAAAATCTAAGCACTGATGTCAATGAAAACAGCCTCCAGTCTTTTCTTTAAGATATTGGAAATCAGAATTTGGAGATCATTTATGAACAGTGGCACCAAGCTGTAACAGGGCTGAAAAGAATGTTAACAAGTTCAATTTCCATTCAATCAATGCCAGAGCTCTTGGAAATATTCCATGACAGGAGAGGGGTAAAATCATCTATATGTTAATTATAAGGATGAATCCCCCAGTAACTTTCGCCAGCATGAAAGGTCAGTCCTATTAAAGATAGTTTATCAGCGCTCTGCACATATTTCTTTACTTGGCTTCTAAACGGGTACATCATTTTTTTCCCTTCCATTTTCTACAACCTGCTGAAGTCTGTGCTTAAGCCAAATGAGAAAAAATGGAATTCTGAATGTTGCTATAACAGTACAGTGATAAATTATTATTTTTTATTCCTTTCTTTCCTTTTTTTCCCCACCTGACCTGTCTCAGTAAAACACACTTTACTGTCTTTCTCTTTCTGATTGGGAGCAAACTCAGCGTATCTCTCTCACCCACCTCTAACCTTCACTTAAAAACAAATCTCCATCGTTCTCCCCTCTCCCCCTCGGACTCTGAGGCCAACAGCCTCCCTCCCCTTGGTCTGGTACAGCCACTGACCCGTACCCCTCTCCTCCATCTCTCCTGATGCATTATGTGTATTTAAAACTTGTCCGACATGACATCATTTCAGTTTGAGAACCGTAACAAGAAAAGTAAATTACAAAATCAATCATGCAGAAGGTCAAGCTGAGACTTCATTACAAGTATTGCATGCCTGCATGAATATTTTTCATTTCTGACTGACCCAATATGTCACAATTGCTGTCAAGAAGAAAAGAAGAAAAAAAAAGGGGGGGGGGATAAAAAAAAATCCACTCTCTTAAATTGATGTACAACTCATGTCAGTGCTTCTTGGCTTGAAAGGGAGATAAGAGGGATGTGTAGAAAAACATGCTTTCTGCAACAGTGCTTCCATTTTCCATTTCATTCAGGATAAAGTGGGTTTTGACGAGTCAGAACTGAAGGTATTGTACTCACTGGAAATCTACACACTATCAAGAAATATGAAATCAAGCGAACAGCAAACTACAAATGGCTCTTTCAAACTCATCTCGCTTGATGTGTGTAGCTCTAACACCCTGCAAATAAATATTAGCATATCTTTGCAGCTTTCAGGCTAATGGCATAAAACCAGCTAGTTATGAATGAAATGAAAACTACATACAGTAATGCGTCACCTCACAGTGTTAAATGTGTAACAGCAAGGACCACCCGCATCCCCTGAATATTGATTTTAACATCTAATGCAACCAGTTGCCTACTGTAGTTTTCAAATCCAATCACAGAGGACACACAGCCCATTTCAGAACACGCTTACATGTGTCAAGAAAACCCTAAAAATGGGGGCGAAGGCACCAGGTGTTTTTTGAAATGGAACCCACAGACCCTCGCTGTGCGGCAGGGAGAAAATCGAGAAGAAATTGTGAATAAAGCAGTACTGGCAGCTCTAACTCCAGTACTATTTGGCACTATTGAGACTCAATCACAAATCAGGAGGACACATGCTGCGAGACAAAAATGAGAGTCAGAAGCTTGTTAGGAGAGCAGATTAAATAAATAATGACTTCAGATTCGGGGCTTGCCAGGCAGATTGCAGCTGAGAAAATGTATTTCTCTCTGTAGAAGCCTGGCATCTGTGGCCAATTTGCAAGACATACGCTGAACATTAAGCGGAGAGGAATTAGCAGAACACTTGGCAAAGGAATGACATGGAAGAGGCTTTTGAAAATAGCCCAGGTATATTCACAGGTTTCTCATTAACTTGTGATAAGAAACAAGCGTTCGTAAAAACAAACTATTCTGCACTAGTAAGCTCGAACAGGAAAAAAAAAAAAGTGTTGGGGAAATATGAGCATAAAGGCTTGATGAAAAATGTAATTGCAAGAGTGTACGGTTTATTTGTTTGCCCCTGCAGCCATAACAAATAACACAGAATGTAATCATGTATATAAGGTTGTCATTCCTTTATCAGTGCACTGACAAAATGACAAAACACCCCTCTCAGGGTTTGCGTAAATCATTGTCTCTGTTTGTGGAATAAACTGCAAATGGGGTTGTTACTTATCTCATTTAGAAGATGTGTTCTCCTTTCAAAGCAAAAAATAAAATAAATAAGTAAAACCCACAGATGAAAAGAGTTTCCATGCATTTTTTGTCACAAGACTTTTTTTCATGCTATCCCAATTGCAAAAGGGCCACCAAGCTTTTCCCTGCCTTACAATGTGCGATGACTGACAACAAGTGAGTGGTGTGCTAGTGACAATGCCACTAGGCAAAGAGCAGAGACCCGTATTCTACCCCCTCAGCTTTTAATAGAGTCTCTGCACAATCAGAGACATGAGCCATGCAAATGGTGTTAAAGAGGAATAATGTTTGAGAATCAAATCTAATCCTCCAGCAAGTCGTGAGAACAGTCAGGAATGTAATTGTGTCGAGGTTCCGTTTCATCCAGATGCAGAAAGCTTAACTGACCATGAAATGAAAATTCTTCAGGCAAAAAGCCTTCGGAGGGGCCAACTTACTGTATGCAGCAGAGATATTTTAAGAGCTGCAATTATTATATGTGGCAGAAGAAAAGAAGTTGGAGAAAAGAGCTGTAAAATTTTACAATCCTTTCCCGTACCGAATGTAAATAAATATCTGTAACACCGGTGTGATTCAACAAATGTGTCATAAAGGAAGCGGGTGCCAGGTGTTTTAACACATTTCACTTACTCATTATGATAATGGCGCGTCCTCCCGATGCAAACTAAATGTAGCGTTAGTATCATCATGTTCTCGCTCACGCTCATGTTTTGTTTTGCTTCTTTTAGCTAATATTTTGCTACCGGTATTTTAGTTTCCAACTAGCGTTTTTCTACTTTTAGTTTTTAATTAGCCATTTTCTACTTTTAGCTTACAGCTAGCCTGTTGTTACTTTAAGGTAGTTTTCACAACTGATAGTCTGGTAGACTCAGTTCGATTTGGGACCAAAATTCAGAACATTTGTTTACATTTTCAGCTGGTGCGGTTCACTTCACACTGCACTGTCAGTCAAGCCAACCTGTTCCCCACTTCACCTGTGGTGGCGCTGCACCAGGAACTACTGAAGGAAACAACACAAAAACCTCTGAAGAAGACATCAAAAAAGGCGTTCAATACGGGATCAACTGGACTTTATTTGTTGCAGAAAACGTTTCGACTTCGACTTCGACGTTTCGAATTGAAAAAGACTTCTGGACAGAAGTCGAAACGTTTTCTGCAACAAATAAAGTCCAGTTGATCCCGTATTGAACGCCTTTTTTGATTTCATCATGTCCTGGACGACTGAGAATCTTCACCAGCACTCTGAAGAAGACCTTCTTCTGGAAATGAAAAACAAAAACGGAGTGGCGTCAAATTTGAGGGGTTTTAGGATTTATGTTTAGTCATTTTTCAACAATGGACCAGCATGAGTGGAAGATGAGGCAGAAGACAATGGAGAATGTTGGTTTTCACACAAGGCGGCTGACGACTCCGTAAAAGTTAAGAGACATGTGCGCTCGTTTGCCCTGCACTGTAGACCACTTCCTGCTTTTGGAGCGGTCTCTGGTCTGCTTTCATTCACACTGAATTCAAACCCCACCAGAGTTCACTTCAACTGAACTGAGACCTAGGTTAGGTTTTTAGGTGGACCAGGGTGCGCTTTTTTGGTCCGCATCAGAGTTTGATTGCACATTTACATCTCCTCAAACGAAGTGGACTTTCTAAGCAAATGGACTAGAGTTTGATTAAAGTGGACTAAACAGGGCTGGTGTGACTGCACCCTTAGTTTCTAGCTAGCCTTTTATCCACTTTTAGCACTTAGCTAAAGTCTTGCTACTTTTCAGCTATTATTTTACTACTTTTTGACAAGTTTTTAGCTACCTTTTTGCCAGTTTCAGATTTTGGCTAACCTTTTGCATCATTTAGCTTTCAGTTAGTGTTCTGCTTCTTTTAGCTTTAACAGTTCAATTTCAGTTTCTTCAGTAAGTTTCAGCAGCATTCAGTATGCACTCTGTATTTTGACCCCCCCCCCTCCCAAAAAAAAAAAAAAAAAAAACTCTAGTCTTACAATTTTTTAGACACATTTCAGTAAGTAGAAGCTAAAATAAAAGTATCACCAAACAAACATTTAATTCTCGACACGCTTCTCTTAAAGATTCAGAGAAAATCTAAACTAAAAACACAGAAAAGTTACTTTGCAGCATCTAACAGCAACAAATATGGCATATATTAATACAGTTTTAAATACTCCAGATCCATCATCTAACATTTGGAAAACATTTAAAATAATCTATATTAAATATTATGACAGTGCAGTTGTTTGTGTTTCATTTTTATTTAATATACATTATTCTATTTACTTTTCATTTTATATGCTTTTTATAGGATTGTCTACTGTTATCTGTACCTCATCTGTGTTCTTTGTTTAAATCAGGTCTCTCTTGTAAATGAGTCCTCATGGCTCAATGAGACTAACCTGTATACATAAAGGTTGAATGAATGCCTTTGTTCTTTTATTTCTTGTCCACTAAATTAAATTTTCCATTAGTGTACTAGGTCTGTAAGACAACTACGGTAGTCAGACGGTGACATTTCCATTTCCCCCCCTCCTTGCTTCTTCTATGATTGTGGCATTTAAAAACGCCTTTCTACCCAAATACAAAAATCAGACAATCTCCAGCACTGTAGCAACATAAATAAAGGGATAATTCTTGTCTACAGTTTTACGCTTGACCATCTGGATAATGTGAAAAGACAATATGGCAAAACTTTGTTCACCCTGATCTCGCTGCAAGGATACATATTTACACCACAAAAACAAAGCTGATGCTGCACCCTTTACATACGGGGATGATAATGGACATTTTGACCGATATGTATGGTTGATAACATCCGAAGCGGGTGCAGTAGTGTTACATATCATGTGTCGTTTCTTAAGAATTTGTGCAATTGTGGACTGAAGCTCGGATCAGTATTTACAAAGGTACAAAAAAAGCCATTGAGAAGCAACATGAATTAAATATGAGCATGTGAAGATGTTGCAGTTTTGGGTGCCATTTCCACTCTCCTCCGGGGATGAACACCTGTGATCTGTCCACCTTACAGAGAGGGGTCATCCACACCCTTGCTAATTTTTCTTTCTTTTTTTATGTACAATAGGTAACATGATATGAAATTTACTCAGTGTAATTGTATATGCTTTGTTTCGTAAACAAGGCCAGATGCTGTGCCAGATGTGCTAACAATGAGCGGTGTGCAAAAACTGTGAAGGTGACACAGATAAGTAAAAACGGGGAGCTCAGTGGAAGACTAAAATTAGTGGTTTCCAAAACTATAGGCTTCCAAATCATACACTTTAGTTTGTGTACATCAGCAACAACCTCATCTAAAGCTCCACCTGCAAGAAGAACAAATACAAGATGTCTGTGTGACAAACATTGTAAAAGACTCACCACAGGCTGGCCGTTGTTGACTGACACCCCTTCATGATCCATCATGTTGCGTGAGATGGTAATCGAGGGCAGGTCCAGACTCTGTGGGGGGAACTGGGGGATTATTGGACCCCTGTGTGGCGCTGGGGGCTCTGGCATTGATGGGTATGGTGAGTTCACCTCTGGTCCAAGACTGGATTCTGTCTCAGGTGGAGGTGTGATGGGAGGAATCTCAAACTCCTCGTCCCCCAGGCTGGGTGTATGGAAAGTCTTTAACAAAACAGAATAAACAAGAATAAAATGATTTAATCTAAAGACAATATAGCCAGGAAGCATTTGCTGAGGTGAATCTCACTTAAAATGCTGGAAGTACATCTTCACGGATTAAATCAAACAGCTCTGGTTAAAAGAAGTGCGCTTCAGTAGAGTGGTAATGCACTTGTCTGTAAGTGCAAAAAGATTTAGCATTTTGTAAACCTACTGAAGTCCACTTTGAGGGAGGGAATAAAGATGTAAAAAGGCAAGTGCTGAGAGGGACGTCAAAAGCAAAAAAATATCAAGCAGGAATCACAGAAAAAGGAAGGATACATGATAAAAGCCCTTAATCTCAGGGATGGAAGATGTTGGGTTGAAGTGAAGTGAAAATGCACGTCATAGGGAGATGGGTTTAAAGAACATTTTTCAAAGATTATTTCGCTTGGCCAGAAGTGTTTCTTTTTGTTCCCCTTGCCTGCATCCTTGAATCTGTTCATCAAACGGCCTAATCCTTCTGCCTTAGGAATTAAAGCTTTTGGTCATGGTTAATTTGCTTATGTGCCTTCTTGGAGATGGGACTGTTCACTAACTTGGGACTTGTTATCATCTGCACATTGCATTAAGCTACTCTTTGAAAGGCCAAAATATTCATACGCTCACAATGACCACACTGCAGGTCCACATTATTGCAGGGCTTAACAGCATGCGATCTGAGGTCCTTGGCTTAACTGCTGCCGTTAAATTATAGCAAGCCTCTATTACTAAATGTGACAGTATTCACTGCTAATGCTGTGAACACACCATGTGTCATTGTGCTGGAATAATGTTAAACTCCCAGCATCAGTGGAAATATCGAAGAACAAGTGGAATGTATTAACAAAGAAGCCAACTCCACATCTAGAAGCTGGTGCAGGTTGATCTTGAACACACACTGTTTTGGGCCCTGGGTACTTGTTAAGCTGCTTTCAATGTGCTCATCAGCTTTTTGAAATTTCATAGCAACTCTGACATAAAAATATTTAGCCAAATGTAATCAGGCAATATAGCTTGTTGGCACAGACCCAGATGAGTCTTTTACGAGTGGATTCACCTGCTCACACACCTGCGTTCACTTCTCAGACGGGTTTGATTGCTTATTCAGATAAGCTTACAATTGTCTTAATTTCCTCCCTTTTTACTCACGTTTACCATCATTCCATTAACATTACAGTGTAAAGTATTAATTTTAAACTGCTGTGATGTAAAAGTATGTCAAATAAAACAACAATAAATCTTAGGCCCTGTTTACACGGACACTGTGTGGGGGAAACGCAACTTTTGGGTATGTTAATTAGGTGAAAAGTTTTGCGTTGACATGGGCGAATTCTGTGGATACGACTCTCTCCCCCCCACCCCCCGTACTCATGAATTTACTGTAGTTACCATGCTGGGCCTGTAGATGGCGCTGTGATCTTTGGAACCTTCACTACTGCGCATGCGCCACTGCTGCCTGCCTGAGGTAAACAAAGCACACGAGGCAGCCTGTTTTCCTCTCTGGCTAAAAGTTCAGCTACTACAAGTTGTTGTCAACAAGTTAACAACAAGTTAAAGCTGGAATTTGGATAAGAGTCAACAGATCTGACACCAAGTGGGGCCGCTGCACACCAGCTGACTGGACGTCTGGACCGGAACCGAGTCAACATGTCTGACTTTAGTCCGTGAGAATCAGCTGATTTACAGCAGCGCTACAAGGTAAACGATGTTCTTAATAATCTTTCCTTGTGTTTAGTTCGATCACAGAACAACCAACTGAGGTTTTATTTTTATTTTTTTCCTGCGAGGTCGAAGCTGTTCCACGAAGCGGACCGGCGGTTCGGATGTGGGTCCAGTGGGATGAAAACAACAGAGTCCAGTTCATTAAAGTTCGGTTAACGTGTTTTAAAAAGTGTTCAATTTAATTCTCAGTGTTTGTGACATGAGTTTGTGGTGTTGAATAAATAAATAAATTAAAAATCAACCTGGTGTCTTCATTTTCAACATGCAGCATGTTAGGCATGACGTAACGAGTCCAGATAAATATCTCCCACGCTAACATAAATACTGTTTATTATTGTTAAACTGTTAATATATAGCACATTTAGTATGTTATAGTGCAGCGTGACACGTGAAATGTCCGACTGCCTCGTTAACAGACAACTGGATCCAGGCAGCTGCTCTCTTCCAACACAGATGCAGGTAAGGTGTAGAATAATTAAATATGAGAATCAAAATATATTCCATCAGCTATAGTTCAGAAAGTGGTGCGTGTGTCCACTGTCCAGTCCACCGCCATTGTTAAAATGCCGGCTGTCTGCGCGTGCGTGCTGCGTGCATGTGTTCAAACAAAAGCTCCGTGGGAGATGTTTACATTATCAACGGGGGGTCTGCGAAAAACTTCCACCTTGAGAGCAGGTTCAGAAAAGTATCGGTGTCATCGAGGGGGGCCAGCAGCGTCGTGTAGGCGATAAGCAAAGTCGCAAAGAGAAAGTAGCGGTTACACTCAAAATACGCGCCGTGTAAACTGGCCCTTAATTTCAATGTACTGCCTCAACAACGCAGCTAACAATCACAGCCTCCTCTGCTCTGTCATTCTATCTCTGGTGATGGATGGAATAAAGGAATAAAGACAATGGACAGAATCTGCCAACACATATTTTGATTTGGGACTATTAATGTTCCCCTTGTTTGCTTTAGCTCATATACCGTATTTTCTGGTGTATAGGTCGCACTGGTGTATAGGTCGCACCATCCAATTATCACCAATAGATTGGAAAAATCCCTAGATAGGTCGCACCGGTGTATAGGTCGCACCTACGTTTAGCTCTGCTGCAAATGTCTGTCACAGGAGCGCACAGCAAGGCTTTTAAGAAGATTAACACTTAAAAACAATTATTTGTTTGATAAAAATTATAGCAAATATGTGTCTGAGCTGAACTTTTCCTTAATAAATGAACGTAATTGTGAAATGAGCTGGATTTAAAAATTTATTTAGCCAAAAGTGATAACAAGCCATATATATAAGCCATATATATGTCAATGCTAGAAACCTTTAGTTTATTTTAGTTATACTTTTTATACTCTTTTTTTATACTAGTATGCAAAAACTCAGGACAGTATTATGTTCATTAAATGTTTAATGTTTTAGTTTTAGAGTTGGTGTAAATTTTCATACTCTTATACCACTATGCAAAAAACTCAGGACAGTGTTAGTTTTACTATTTTATGCTTATGTCTATTATTATATGTTTCAGTGTTTCAATGTTTAGATGTTTACTGTTGCACCGAGGGACTGAGAGAAACGCAATTTCGGTCCTGTGTATGTCCTGTACAGTACATATTGCAGATCTGACAATAAAGTTGACTTTGACTTTGACTTTGACTTTGATATATAGGTCGCACCTGTGTATAGGTCGCAGGCTTTGAAAAAACCATAAAAAGGTGCAACCTATACACCGGAAAATACGGTACTTGAAACTAATTTGTTGCCTACTCAGGGCAGCTGTCTTGACAAGCCCTGGTGATTCCCAAGGAAAGCTAATAGTTTCATTCATCCATTTTTATTCCTCTCCTCCTGCTATATAACAGTTTTCTGTTTTACTTTTACATATATTTATCTAACATTTGAAGCAGTTCGTCCACAAAAAGCTATGTTTACATCATATACAGCCATTTCTGTCTTGCACTGTGCATACTAAGTTCCCATTAATAATGAAAACCACCACAATGAACCATTTGCAATCAGTACTCTGAGACTTTTGTTTACATAAATTAAAAACAAATTAAAATAAATCATGAATTAAGGACAAAAGTTACAGTAGGAAATGGTAGGAATTGGAACTGGTGCGCTGTACAGTAGCCCCTCGTTTATCGTGGGGTTTGGGACCACACCCTCCCCGTGATAAGTGAAAAACAGCAACATAGGGATACAGTAAGTTCAAGTAAACTTTATTGTCATTAACAGCTCATGTGGTAGATGAGACACAAGTAGCAGTAGTTTATTTTAGTAGTTATATACAGGTATATATTAAAGTGTTTTAAACCCTTCTCACACTCTTGCAATGTCCCTAACTCATTTCTAAACTCTAAATGCTCTAAAAGAGCACATCATGTCATGATCTCTGCTCTCTCTGCCTCTGGCTGCTATCTGCCACGCCCACTTCTATCTGACATGCTGCAGGAGGAACCTTCTCTATGCAGCTGTGGGTTGCACACAGGTGCAGCAGGTGCTAAATAATTTTAAATAATTTATTTTAAATAAAAATTCCATACCGATCGTGAGGCTCATCCATTGATCAGTCAGTTGTGTGTCATGTCCAGTCTTACTTTGAAAAACCGCGATAGAGCCAGTCCGTGAAAAATGAAGAGCGAAGTAGCGAGGGACTACTGTATCAGTCTTGCATTCTACTTTTCTCGTTTGGAGTAGAATCAGTCTCAGTAGGTGCGTTTACATGGACATAAGTAATCAGATCAAACAGCCGATCGGATCAAAAGTGTGTCATGTAAACACCCCGTTCGGATCATTTTTTGTGTTTTCGGCGTGATCCGTCCTAATTTGTGATCAGTTCGAAACAGGTGGTTTACACCGATCCGTTACCCGTTCGGTGTGCATGTAAACACTTGATCTGTTCCGTTTATCAAACTGTCCTGACTGCGCATGTGCGCTGCGCACCCCCCCCCCCCACTCCACCCCTCGTGTTTCCTTCTCCGCCTGGCTAGTGGCTAATGCTAACGCATGGTGGGGAAGCAAAACTGGTCGGTGAGCGATGCAACATTTCTAATAGAAACGTTAAAATAGCTCAAAACTATCGAACGCCTTGACCGAACGTGTAGGAACACGGAGTTATTTAAACAAGTACATGAAAAGCTGGAAGAAGCTGGAGATCGCTGGGAGAGCTTAAAGCTAAGTGCTACAAAGCTAAAAACAACAACGGGAGAAGTGTCTACGACCCCACCACTTTTTCATTTTACGTGTTGATAAATGAACTGATGATAGATCTGCCACTTCCAACACAGCAGGCAGCGGTGTGGATCTTATGAGGAGAGGAATCTGAGGACTACAGCCCCAATGCTAACCAGAGGAGCATAGCATCCTTTCAGGTAAGTTAGACTCTTCAAACCACATTAACCCTCTGTACTGTATTACCTGGAGTAATTAGAAACAACAAATATGTTAAAATGTAATTATAATAAGAAATAAGAGTAGCTTTAGGGCAGTACAGTACTACTGTACTTTAGATTATAACACTACTTCAACTAACCACATAATTAACCTAACAAATTTCAACATATCAGGGGTCCAGTTAAACTTTATTTTGTTTGTTTTTCAGATGATGAGTCCAGCTTTGAAGAGGCAGCTGGCAGCAGCACACAACAGACAGTGGCAGGTGATGGTGGCACGTGGCAGGTGATGGTGGCAGGTGGCAGAAGATGGAAGAGTCCCACGTCTTCTACTGAGGAATCCCAAGAAGTTCACACATGTGCTTTAGAACAACTCAAAACTGATTTGAAAATGTTTCAATTCTCCACAACCATGTTTCTTTGTCCCCTGACAGATCTGTAAATGTATTTTTTACACAGACATTAGGATTGATAGTTTATGGTACAATTAAGATGTCCTAACTTAATACAGTCAGGTGGTTTAATAAGGACTCTGAGTTTCTGCATGACTCACAGGATAAAAACACATTTGCTGTTCTATCAGGATACAGAAACATACATTTTGGAAGTAAAATCAAATATTTTGTCACCAATTTTTAGTTGTCCTAAATCACATGCATGCATTGAAATTGTGAAAGTATGTGATGAGTTGATAAAGAAGTTACTGAAGAAGTACAGTAACTAGTTTTAAATGACCAAAGAATGTTTTTTTGTTTTTGTCGTCATCATTACAAGATTTGATCTGTGCACATCGTCTGTTTTGCACAAACGTTTTGAATGTTTAATTTTTGTTTTTCTGATATACCTCAAATTGCACTAAGAATGAAACATGTTTCTAACAAGCAATATCAATTGTTTACAAGAATTTGTTAAAATGTTTGGTTCATTAAAGAGCTCAGATGTTCACTAGTATTTGCAGTTTTTTATTGTGATAATATATTTATACAAATGTTAACTGCATGTGAACACAAATACATGACAAGTATCTTTTTAGAAGAACTCTCTACTGTGACTTCAGCAACCTGAAGGTCATCTCTACCTCCACCTGACTGAGCAAAGGTAAACATTAAATGACTTGGAGTCAGACGAGGAGTTTGGGTATCCTTTGACGAGCCAGTCCAACAGCAGGTATGTTCCTCACAGACTGCAAAAAAAGAACGTGCCAATATTTAGTGTTCAACTTTTTATTTGTTTAAAGACATGGCTCAAACAAATTTTATTTTAAATAAAACTTTACAGTAAGTATGTCTACTGATTACTTAGCTGTAATAGTTGTAAAACTAAATACAATATAGTAAATGTTAGCCTTACATTTTGGCAACATTTAACTCCATTTGTTTAAAGACATGGTTCAAACAAACGTTTTTTTTTTTAAATAAAACTTTACAGCTAAGTATGTCTACTGATTACTTAGATACTAAATACAATATAGTAAATTTTAGCCTTACATTTTGGCAACATTTAACTATTTGTTTAAAGACATGGTTCAAATAAACATTTTTTTAAATAAAACTTTACAGCTAAGCATCTCTACTTTGAGATACTTAGCTGTAATCGTTGTAGTAAAACTAAATACAATATAGTAAATACAGTATTAGCCTTACTTTTGGCAACAGATGAGCCCTTTGATAGAGGTCTGAGTGGCGCAGGACGTTGGCATCATGGCAGAGCACTGCCTGGCATCGTGACACTGATGCTCCAGAAACAGGAAAACAGAGGAAGAATAGTAATTAATAACAAATACAGACAGTATCACGCAGACAGGTAGAAAAGGAAAGGACAAAAAGTTTATTAGCATACAGCGTTTTTATTATCTTACCAACAGTTGTTGTCCACGACAGCTTGGAGGACAGAGGACGTCCAGCGCTCTCATCCTGTGAATAAAAAAACTAAAAGCACGCGCTGCTTCACCTGTAGTTCAATCAGGGAGTTAGTAAAAACTCCATCGCCGTCATTACAATCTGGTGCGGGTCCATTTTTGATGTCTTGTTTACTTTCGTCCCGGAAGTAACTTCTTCTTCTGTGGTTTTAACGGAAGTAACTTCTTCTTCGGTGTTTTTTTTAAGGGGAGTGTACCACTCTGCCCATGTCAGAACTTCTGATCAGAATAAAAGCCTGCTGCATGTAAACACTCGTCATGAACGGATTGTGCCCATGTAAACGGTGCTATCTAATTATGCGATCAGAACACATTTCAATCAGGTCACAAAATTTTGTCCATGTAAACACAGCTTGTGTCGGATGATATCAGTGTTCTCAAGACAGTTACACTTTATTTCAATAACTCCAACAGAAAAAGTACAGTACTACAGTAAATGTGTATAAAACAAACACACATTTTCTGGTTTTCCTTAACAATTAGCTGATGTATGTAAGGTTCCTGCAGAGTTTATATAAAAAGGTAAAAGTATCTACATTAACAACAACGGAGTTCTAAAATACAATGCAAACCTAGTAATTTGAAACAAATGTCAAAGATGAAGGTTGGGTGAGGTCAGTTCCACATTGAAAGGAAAACAATAGAGGCGTGACAGTGACCTTTAAGTGAAACATGGATATCTAGCCACAAAGAAGAGTGCTGGTGTTTACTGTCTACTAAACAATATAAAAGTAACAGATAAAGGGGAGCGGGAGGATGCAGAAGATCATTATCAAAGGATCTGCTTGTATGTACCCTTTCTCATCGGTAATGATGATGCAAATTAACATCTACACCAGGGGCAATGATAATGGAGACATGGAGTTTATGTCTCATATGGGGGTTATGGAAGATGTCAGCTGTCTGCGTTGAGAAGGCCTTCTCCCCTGGGAGGAGGTGCCAGATTTTACTGGAACCCACAGTGTGTTACAGTACTGCACACTGCCTGGTGTCACTTCACATAAAGCCACTCTAATTCTGCACCAGGAGCAGCTTAGGGGGCTCTGTTCAGAGATTAAGAGATGCACAATCCACTTTCCTTGCATCACCAGCCTGATTATCCATTTAAATTGTTCTGAATGGCTCAATGCTGCCAAGTGTCAAGCCAGATGCTGGGTCTGGATGTGCAGGCATGTTCATGTTATGTAGATATGCACTTTTTTGTCATTCTCAACAATACTGTCTTGCTCGTGAGCATTGCAGGACATGTAACAGGGAGGTGTGGTTCATCCCAGAAGAGAATGAAGTAGTTACGTGGAAAATATCAACTACTGTACTCATTGACTACTGACTACTATTGACTACTATCATTACTTTTGTTTTTTTTCCATTAAATTACTCTCATTGATTTTTTTGTTAAGCACTTTGGTAACAGCCAACTGTGGTACTGTTTTAAAAGTGTTTTATAAATAAAGTTGACTTGACTTGATTACTGGATACAGAAACACTTAGACAACACAATCAAAATATATAATCTAAAAAGTATCAGGTCAGAATAAATGCATTACATTGTAGAGCAGCACAACAGTACTAAATGCTAATGTTAACATGCTAACATAGTAAAACAAATGTCAGACCCACAAACATGTTGGTTCACATAAAGTTTATCATTATAAGCATGAGCATGCATCAGGATATTTATCATTATAACTTTACTGAATAGGTTGTTCGAGTTTGAATTTAGTAGTTAAAACACAGTAAAATCTAATTTAACCAAACATTTTCTTGTTATTTGACCAATCTAACCAAACTCTTAAAAGATGTTGTGTGTAGTTGAATAACAATAAATAATAATAATAATAATAATAATAATAATAATAATAATAATAATAATAATAATAATAATAATAGTTCAATACTGTATAGGGTTTATGACTTTGCATTTGGGGCAGCATGGTGGCGCAACTGGTAGAGTTGCTGCCTCTCAGTGAGCAGGTCCCTGGTTCAAATCCAGGTCCGGGGGCCTTTCTGGGTGGAGTTTGCATGTTCTCTCTGTGCATGCGTGGGTTCAGTGTTGCCAGATTGGACGGTTTACCGCCATTTGGGCTGTTTTCATGCTCTACTTTGCGGCTAAAAATAGCTCTGGGTGGGTGGGGATAATTTGGGCTGATTTGGAGTCAGATCGGCAGTTTTTGGTTAAACTATTAAACACATTTCAAACAATCATTCATCAATATTTCATAGCAAAGCTCCTCTGACTTTATCCATCACTGATTGGCTATCATAGATCACAACAGAGAACTGGTGGCAGTTTTAGTGGACACCTCGTTGAGTGGGCTGGTCCGTAGCGGCGGTACGTCATAGCGGCCGCCATATTGGATGTGGCAGAACTGCCGGTCAACTGATAGAAGGAAACGGACTGAACTTCATAAAGCACCGTTCTACAAAGTGTGTTATGTGAATGCCTATCATTCACACACACTAATATATTTGGAAAACAAACATGCACCAAAGACAATATTTATAACTTTTAAAGTGATTATTAAAAATGTTTATTCCTTAAATGTTTGACAAAATGTTTGTTTTATCCACAGTATTCTTGGGGGTGTCACTGTAGAAGCGAATGCGCATTGTACTTCCTGTCCGACACCGGAAGTGCCTTTATTCCATAGGCGGAGTATGTATCGCGGGTGTTTTTGAAAGTTATTTTCATTCATTTTATCGGAGCAAACACAGCTTTTGTTTAAACGGAACGTTTACTGAAATGTCCTACCGGGGTTCAGGTACCTGCTGTGCTGTTCGCGGCTGCACCAACAACCGGACCAAGCTAAATCTTTGGCTAAAACAACAGTGTTTTCAACACGGACCCAAAACAAAGAAAGAGTGTCCCTGCATCCTACTCTATGGCTGTGTCTGCGCGATCAGGTAACATCTGTAATTTCTTTTTATTCAGGGAGGGTTTATTAATGAGAGTTTTGGATGATTTACTGTCTTAAAATGATATATGTCAGGCGCGACCGGTATCTTTAGCCGAGATAGCTGCTAATAAACCTTAGCCGAGAGGCCGGAGCAAACGCGTTCGCTATTTATGTAGTTTTAAATTATGTCTGCGCGATCAGGTAACATATTTTTATTCGGGGAGGGTTTATTAATGAGAGTTTTGGAAGATTTACTGTCTTAAAACGATAGATCTCAGACGCGACCGGTATCTTTAGCCGAGATAGCTGCTAACAAACCTTAGCCGAGAGGCCGGAGCAAACGCGTTCGCTATTTATGTATTTTTAAATTATGTCTGCGCGATCAGGTAACATCTTTTTAGTCGGGGAGGGTTTATTAATGAGAGTTTTGGAAGATTTACTGTCTTAAAACGATAGATCTCAGACGCGACTGGTATCTTTAGCCGAGATAGCTGCTAATAAACCTTAGCCGAGAGGCCGGAGCAAACGCGTTATTTTTAAATTATGTCTGCGCGATCAGGTAACATCTGTAATTTCTTTTTATTTGTCCCTCCTCTTTTAACAAAACGAGTGGTGTTCCCACATTTTTAATGAACTAAAACAACAAAGTTTGGACTGTCTTCAACTGTATTACTCGCATGTAAACAAATGGTGTTTCCGGTCAACCGGAAGTCGTGTGCACATTTCGCGCAAAGCATCATGGGGCGTAGGAATACTGTGGATAGATTTCAAAATGTTTTCTAGTTCTTCAGACCATCCCTGCATGCCACACTGGACTCTTACCACAGAACCACCCTGTTGCTCTCAAACTTTTCAACTCCTTTCTTCTTTCCTACACAAAGAACAATAAAATTAATCCTACACCACAATAAACACTTTAATGTTTCTGTCTAAACCTGACCTGTTTTAGAACTTAAATGTTGATATTTTTATATTCTTTGATTTTTTTATATCTTGTGTGATTGTTGTGTATGTTCCTTATACTGAAATTCTGGCACAACAATTTTCTGTGGGATCAATACAATTCTATCTTCTAAGCTTAGTACAGTTCAGACTGAAAAAGTCTGTTGGATAAAAGAGGAAACGTTTCTACAATTTTTTAAACCCATGTACCCATCCAGAGGACCTAATTTAACTTTTTTTTTTTTTTCCCCAGAATGTTGTATGTGATATGTCACGTGACACTTTCTGAACGGTCCGTGAATGCAGCTCGAGGCGCGCTCCACAGTGTCACGTGACACTTTCTTATTGGGCGGGTTTTTGGCGATGTTTTACAGATTTTTGGGCTGGAAAACCTGGAATCTATCTGGCAACACTGCGTGGGTTTTCTCCGGGTACTCCGGTTCCCTCCCACAGACCAAAAACATGCATGTTAGGCTGATTGGTAACTCTAAATTGTCTCTAGGTGTGAGTGAGAGATTGAATGGTTGTTTGTCTTGTTTGTCTCTATGTGTCTCTGTGATGGACTTGCGACCCATCCAAGGTGTACCCCGCCCCTCGCACAGTGATTGCTGGACATGGGCACCGGCGACCCCCGTGACCCAAAATGGAAGAAGCGAGTAAAAGATAATGGATGGATGGATGGACTTTGCATTTGTTGAGTTCAAAGTTGAAGCTAACAATCTAACAATCATAATCATAAGACAAAAGTGATCATTAGGGGGAAAATAACAAAAAAGTTAATATATAAAATACATGAGTGTTTTAGTAAGTAAGTAAACTTTATTTATATAGCACTTATCATAGATACAACCACAAAGTGCTGTACAATAATGGTAATTATTTAGTAATAATGGTTATTAAAAACCATCAAACTGACATTTATCATGTATTTTACAAGGTGCTGCTTGTTATTCAGATGAATGAACGTTTCAAGTTTAACTACTTTTTGCACTAAATAGTAAAGTAAAAAGAAACAAATCCAGTGACTGAGATTATTATAAAACCTTGAGATCTTTTTTTTTTTAACTCAGACTTCGATAGATCTATCAGTCAGTCAGTCAGTCAGTCAGTCAGTCACTCACTCACTCACTCAGTCACTCAGTCAAGTCAAAAAACTAATCTGGAACACAGTAGTTTTGTTTTCCTCATGGCCACATCTGTTCTTTATTAGTCATTGGCTCCCTCAGAATATATTGGTTCTGGTTTCTAGGTGCCTGTTTTCAGATACTCATTGCTATTTGCATCTTATTGTATTATGCTGGTGAAGATTCTCAGTCGTCCAGGACATGATAAAATCAAAAATCAAGGATCAACTGGACTTTATTTGTTGCAGAAAACGTTTCGACTTCTGTCCAGAAGTCTTTTTCAATTCTGAATGAATGGAAGCTGTGAGAACGAGAAGTTTAACCTCAGCTGGAGCAACAACACCACCAGCCTGATCAAGAAAGGTCATCAGAGACTCTACTTCCTCAGACGGCTGAGACGTGCTGGTCTGAGCAGCCCAGTTCTCACCTCGTTCTACAGGTGTGCAGTGGAGAGCGTCCTGTGCTCCAGCATCAACGTGTGGCATGGAGGCTGCACAGTTGAAGAGAGGAAAGCTCTACAGAGAGTGGTGAAGGCTGCACAGAAGTCTGTTGGAGTCAGTCTCCCCACCATCACAGACATTTACACCTCCAGATGCAGGAAAAGAGCCACCTGCATCATGAAAGACCTCACTCACCCAGCACACTCACTCTTTGCCCCACTCCCCTCAGGACGGAGGTTGAGGAGCATCAAATGTAGAACCACTAGACTGAGGAACAGCTTCTACCCTGAGGCTGTTAGACTCATGAATAAATAAAAATAAAATAAAAAATAAACACTGCAAAATATCACATTGTGCTGATGCTGATCTGTTTTCTTGTTGCTGTGTTCATCTGTGTTCATCTGTGACCATCTGCTCATACAAACTCATGTTCGTGCTGCTGTTTATTCCCACTATATTAGGCTTAGTGTATTACTAGTTGATGTTTTTCTTAGTTAATTCTAGATGTTATTACTGTTTTTCTCTTGCATTTGTTGTTGGATGTAACTGGGACCCCGTGTACATAATCTCGTTTTCATCACATGTACCACATGCGGTGCAAATGACAATAAAGACTCTCTGACTCTGACTCTCTGACTCTTTTATACAAGCCACGCACCAACATATGAAATTGGAAACTGAAATAACACCACAAAATACCTAACATGCCCATTCTATTTAAATTGACAAAACAACACATCACACCTGGTTTGTAACACATACATGTAAATTGAAAGATCACACCTTAACAGTAGGAGGTTCCCTTGAGGTCTCTGGTAGAAGACACAAAACTGTATGTAAATTGACAAAAAACACCTCCCAAGCAACAACAGAGGCTACTCAGAGAAACTTTGTTAGTCTAATCATTAGTTAATCTAATTTGAGAAGGGGGTGAAGGAAGCTTTGTATGTTAAGAGAGAAAAACCTTCTCTTAACAGAGGAGGAGGTCTGAGATTTCAACTTTCTAAGACTTATAACTCAGTTTTGGATTTGATTCCGAAACGTTTTACACTCAGGGCTTAAAGTGAAAAAAAATCCTGAGCCTGAAACTTTTTTGTGTTGTTGATAAAATAAAATTGTAACATTTTGCCAACGTTTATTAAAAATGCTCTCTGAAAAGTGCAATTAACTGTTTTTAAACAATTCAGCTTCAAGTAACAATGACTTACATGAGGTTTCAATGTATCTGAACTTAATGTAAAAATATGTGCCCCAGAGAACTGCCCTGCAGCAAAAACAACTCAAAAAAAGACTCAACGCCACATTGAACAGACACAGTTCAGTGAATTCATCTGCAATAAATTTAGAATACTCAATACTGTATCACAATCTAAAGGGAAGTTCCACAGAGCTGGTGTTAGGACTCCCAGCAAGCTGGAGTCATCTCCAGCATTAACACACAGATGTTTCTGTGCAGTGAAAATGTTTGTGAGCACAGACTGTTAAAACTCTGATGGAAAATGTCTTACCAGTATGGCATCAGAAGCATGGGGGGGTCTGGGGGTCCTCCCCCAGAAAATTTGGAATAAAGTAGATGCCATTTCCTGTATTCTGGTGTATTTTAAAGGGTTAAACATCTATGTTTACCTACATACCAGTAAGTAACTTGATTCAATAATTAGTTTAGAAAGCCTCCGTCAGAAAGGAGGGGGGGAGGGGGATTGTTTATGTTCAGCTGTGTGCAATGTTCCCTCTAATTTTTCATGTGTCTGAGCATACACACAAGCTCTCTGAGCACACTGAGGACCACTATGAGCAACAGGATGTGCGCACTATCCACACACCTGTTATAAATCTGGGATCATAGAAAGTTACATGGCTTATTAAAACAATCAGATTACAGCAGCAACTTCCATGAGTTTGCTTTCAATATAAGTGATTTTGCAACTCCCAGCTGAATGAATAATTTTTATTATTTCATTTTATGCTTATGTTTATTAAATGTTTAGTGTTTTAGTGTTGGTGTAACTTTTCATACTTTCATACTAATACTATGCAAAAACTACTATGCAAAAACTCAGGACAGTATTACACTTTTAAAGGGGACCACACATGCAAAATTCACTTTTTAATGTTTTTTTTACTAAACTTTGGGTATTTACTTCATAAAAAAACAGTCCTTGTGCCAAAAAAATGCACCCAGTGGTTTATTTACTCTAAGTAGATTTATTTATTTTTGATAAATACACCAGGATTCACACTTCCTGCATTTATTGACGTCACAAGCCGCCAGCCAATCAGATCAAACCTGAGTCCAGCCCCTCACCTAGCAACCCCTGGTTAGGCTCAACCCACTTCTGTATTAAACACATGACTGTTGTTTTTCATGATTTCATCTCATCTTTTGTTTATATGTTCTTAATTTCATGTGTACAGCACTTTGTTGCAGCTGTGTTTTTTTAAATGGCTTTATAAATAAAGTATAATTGTTATTTTTATGTTTTAGTTCAATTTTTAGTGTATTTGCGATCGCTGCCAACGCGCAGCCGGCAAAAATTAAACGAGCGGACCACAGGCGGAAGGACCGGGTTCGACGGGACCCTCTTCCGGCGCGATGGAGCGGAGCTTCAACTGTACAGCCTTGCAGCAGCCTCGCAGCAGGCTCGCAGCAAGAGGACCTTCTCCTTACAGATTAATTTACGGGAGACACTTGGTGAACTTTGTGTTGTCTTCACTGGAACAGCGATAACTCCCAAAATCTCATCGCGTGCAACGAGCGGAGCTGGCGAAAACCGGAAGAGGAACAAGCTAACATTAGCTTCGGATTCGGGTGGTCTAATGCTAAAAGGAGCAGCAAACTGCGGCGCGCTCAGACGGGTTTCGGTAAGTTATCTTAAGCTAACACTAACAGTAAGTCAAATGAGTAATAAAAAAAGAGCTAATTTTAAAACAACAACACATTACAGATACTGGCTGTTACAGAGGGCGTGAACAGATCGTTGAAGGGCGTGGACTTCAAGAAACCGGTCGTTCAAAACGAAAGTTAAAAATGGCAGAATTAAAAAGGGTATAATTGATTATCTAATAATTATTTTGTGCATTAAATTGAAGGAATAGGGTCTGGATATCCCACAGAAATACCATAAAAATTTAAAAAATACATCTGAGGTCCCCTTTAATAAATATACAGTATCTAATTTAGATGATTTTTATTTTAATGCTTGTAGGGTTTTTGTTTAAAATCTCCACATTACTGTATTATTTTTTTATTGACAAAATATTTATTTTACTGTAAGTTTTTAAAAAGTGTATTTTCCTCCTTGGTCCCTGGGTCAACATCTGCAGAGCTCAGGAACTGATGCTTGGTTCTGCCCTGCTCCTCTGCACACCTGGCCTGGTTCTGCTCTTCCTCTTCTAACGATCTTCCTCTTCATCACCCCGCTCTCACTGACTTTATCACGTGACTTTATCGTGCACTGACCTCCGTTCAGCTTCTGCATCTTTTTCTTATTTTTCCTACAGATTTGGTGCTTGACAAATAACTTCCTCCTTCAGAAAGGACGGGGATTGTTTACAGTTTGTGTTCAGCGGTGTGTATGTGCATGTGTGTGCGAGTGTGCAGCTTCTCGCGGTTGATATTTGACTTTATTCAGATAAAAGACGTGGTGTGGATTATTTATCATACCTCTGATTTTACTTGACCTAACAACGAGATTTAAAATCTGTAGTTTTAACACTAATTGACCCACGTACCTGCCCGGTGTGACAAACTCCGTGACTTCTGCATGATCTGACTGAAGCTGCAGACAAACATGCTTGCTTGTAAGACCCGCCTTCCGGATTTTGATTGGTCAAAACAACGTGAGCTTCAATGTGATTGGATGTAATCGCTGTCCATCGATCATTTTAAGTTGAGGCGACCGGCAGGCTGTCGAGTTAATTTGGATGCGCGCAAAGATTTTATTGTGCGCAGAGAATGTCCGGGCAGTGAGGGAACATTGGCTGTGTGTGTGCGGGGGAGGGGGGGCTTTGATTCGCTGCACACGCAGTGCAGCCAAACAAGAGCTGCACGCTTCAAAAACACACGCGCGCACACATGAACGGACTCCTACTCCTGTGAAGCCGCGCGAGCAGTTTTTTTTTTTTTTTTTACAGTTTGGTCAAAAGCCGGAAATCCGGCTGGGTGCCGGAGATCTTTAAGCCCTGTACACTTGATGGGAGCAGGGATGTCTTGTCTGTAAATTAGACTAACAAAGTTTCTCTGAGTAGCCTCTGTTGTTGTTTGGGAGGTGTTTTTTTGTCAATTTACATACAGTTTTGTGTCTTCTACCAGAGACCTCAAGGGAACCTCCTACTGTTAAGGTGTGATCTTTCAATTTACATGTATGTGTTACAAACCCCCAGGTGTGATGTGTTGTTTTGTCAATTTAAATAGAATGGGCATGTTAGGTATTTTGTGGTGTTATTTCAGTTTCCAATTTCATATGTTGGTGCGTGGCTTGTATAAAACTTCTCGTTCTCACAGCTTCCATTCATTCAGAATTGAAAAAGACTTCTGGACAGAAGTCGAAAAGTTTTCTGCAACAAATAAAGTCCAGTTGATCCTGTATTGAACACCTTTTTTGATCTTATTGTATTGTAGTAGTGTACAATAGTTAACTGTTATTTATTTATTTATTTCTAACATGTTCAACTCTGTTATATTTTATTAAAGGGGACCACACATGCAAAATTCACTTTTTAATGTTTTTTTACTCAACTTTGGGTATTTACTTCATAAAAAAACAGTCCTTGTGCCAAAAAAATGCACCCAGTGGTTTATTTACTCTAAGTAGATTTATTTGTCTGTGATTAAAAACGCTTCGTTTCACACTTCCTGCGGTTTGTGACGTCACAAACCGTAGCCAATCACCTCAAACCTGAGTCCAGCCCCTCACCTAGCAACCCCTGGTGATGCTCCACCCACTTGAGTATAAAAGATGTCACGGTTGCCTAGCGGTTTAGGAGCTGACCTGGCGGTCATTTATTCATTTATTTAGCCCCCGGGGGGCTAGGGGTTTGCCCTGCTCCAGCCATGCAGCACATCTCGAGTAAAACCAGAATGTTTTATTACCTTGTTTGAATGAACTCTGTCTCGTTGAAACTGTGCACACACACTCTCGCGGTTTGGACTTGTTTCTTATATGATGAAGGACTACTTTTGCACAACTGTCAGTTTGGTTGAGCGGTTACGACACTTGAGCGCCACGCAGGAGAGCGGAGATCGCATCCTGTCAACGGCATCTTTTTTTTTCCCCTTTTTTTAAAGCCTTTTGTTTCGGAGAAATCGGGGTGAGACTAGATATATACATCGACATAATAATACTTTATAATTGTTATTTTTACGTTTTAGTTCAATTTTTAGTGTAATATCGCTCCCAACGCGCAGCCGGCAGAAAACTGTGCACACACACACTCTCTCGGGGCGACAGTCTGTACCATCAAGCACCACTGATCGATATATTTTCAGATTAGCAACTTATTTATTTTAAGAATACCTTTCACTTCATCAAAATCTAATCAAAACTTCAGCGTTCTAAATGTAGGTGGTTGTGATTATTTCTTATACGATGAAAGACTGCTTTTTGCATAACTGCCCGGTTGGCCCAGAGGTAGTGAACCGGACTCGTCATCCGAAGGACACGGGTTCGCGTCCCGGTCGCGGCATCCCTTTTTTTTTAAGCCTTTTGTTTTGCAGACCGCCGTCTGCGTGCGGGAGTTGCTGGGAGCTACTGACTTTTGAGGTCCGGGGGTCCGGTCAAAGGTTGCCTCATGCGGATAAATTAACTGGAGACACTCGGTGAACTTTGTGTGTGTGGACTGAAGCAGCGATCGCTCCCAACAGCGCCGCATGCAACGAGCGGAGCTAACACCGCCCGCTCGGAGGAGGAAAAGCTATCATTAGCCTCGAAGGTGGGCTAATGCTAAAAAAAGGAGCTGCAAATGGCGGCGCGCGCAGAGGGCTTTTGGTAAGTTATCTTAAGCTACTAGCACTAACAGTAAGTCAAATGAGTAATAAAAAAGAGCTAATTTTAAAATAACAACATATTAGAGATACTGGCTGTTACAGAGGGCGTAGTTAATGTAAATAGGTCTTTGTAGGGCGTGGCTTTCAGACCTCATTATTCATAAACCGGTCGTTTAGAACGGAAGTGAAATTTGGCAGAATTAGAAAGGGGATATTTTATTATCTAAGCATTATTTTGTGTATAAAATTGACTGAAAATGGTCTGGATAGCCCACAGATAAACCACAAAAAATTATATATCCTACATTTGGTCCCCTTTAAAACAATCCAAAACCAAACAAAACAAAGAAAATAGATTGGTTAAAATAATAATACTGTAATAATAATAATAAAAATAAACTAAAAATAATAAGTGAACTTTGAACTTTCCATTATAACTGGCACCTTCATCTTTATACAACCACTTTAAAGTAATCTAAAGTAAGATTACTGTACATAAAATCTCAAAGTATAAATAATGCGGTGAGGGTAGGCGTTTTTTATTTTTTTAAGAATTGTGATTTACGTTACAATTTCTGGACTTGTTCTATAACTTAGTGTAAGGCAGCAGTGGTTTAGTACAGTCATAGACTTTTAGCTGCAGTGGGTGCATCATTGTAGAAACTCCAAATACAGAAGTATGTGCAATGGTTTCATGTTTTTGTAGAACTTGTTAAAAAAAGTTTTATAGGCACAATAGAAATTGGCAAAGCATAAGTTATTTAACAGGCAAATTTTGTCATTATATAAAGATGGTTGAGGTTTGGGCCAGTTTTCAGTTTTTACCGAAGTTTCATAGTGAGATATCAGACAGTGCTGGGTTTTTCCCAAAGGTGGGCGCCAGACCACTAGGGAGCGCTAAAGTGCTAATCCGCTTATAGCGGACCTAAACAATTTGTCAGCGTTATAGCGGATTGACTAACTTTTATAATTCATAAGCGGATTTGCGCTATTTTTATTTAAAATGCAGTACCGCTAATAACTAATTATCTATCAGTAAAAACGAAAAAACTTATTTACGGGCTCTTAAATCAACCGGACGACTGCTCACAGACCATATCCTGTCAGCGCCGGATGTGGTCCGTGAAAAAAAGCGTCCCCCTCAGTCTCTTGGCTAGAGAGAGCGCTTTCTCTATAGCAGTTAGCAGCCAGTGTGTTACTCTCTTTGGAACTGCCACCATCATCCCAGTTCCAAAGAGCTCCACAGTGACTGGTCTGAATGACTATAGACCGGTGGCTCTCACCCCGGTGGTCGCTAAATGTTTTGAGAAACTGGTCATGTCCCACATAAAGAAAACCGTGAACACCAACGTGGACCCTCATCAATACGCATACCGTGAGAACCGATCAACAGAGGACGCCATTTCTTCCGTGGTCCACACTGCTCTCACCCACCTGGATCAGAAGGACTCATACGTGCGCCTGCTCTTTGTGGACTTCACATCTGCCTTCAACACCATGATCCCCCAAACTCTGATAGACAAACTATCTACACTTGGACTAAGCCCCTCTATTTGTAACTGGATACTAGACTTCTTAACAAACAGACCACAGTCCGTGAAGATCCACAACTTCTCCTCCTCCACCATAACCCTCAGCACTGGCTCTCCCCAAGGATGTGTGCTGAGCCCCCTTCTGTTCACTCTGCTCACATATGATTGTACAGCCACACTTCCAGGCTGTCATATTGTTAAGTTTGCAGATGATACAGCTGTGGTGGGCTGCATCACAAACAATGATGAGTCCAGCTACAGACAGGAGGTGGAGCACCTGGAGAGCTGGTGCAAAGAGAATAACCTTCACATGAATGTGAAGAAGACAAAGGAGATGATTGTGGACTTCAGGAGGAACAAACACACCCACGCCCCACTGAAAATGGGTGGGTCTGCAGTGGAAGTGGTCTCCAGCTACAAATACTTGGGTGTACACTTGAATGATAACCTCAGCTGGAGCAACAACACCACCAGCCTGATCAAGAAAGGTCATCAGAGACTCTACTTCCTCAGACGGCTGAGACGTGCTGGTCTGAGCAGCCCAGTTCTCACCTCGTTCTACAGGTGTGCAGTGGAGAGCGTCCTGTGCTCCAGCATCAATGTGTGGCATGGAGGCTGCACAGTTGAAGAGAGGAAAGCTCTACAGAGAGTGGTGAAGGCTGCACAGAAGTCTGTTGGAGTCAGACTCCCCACCATCGCGGACGTTTACACCTCCAGGTGCAGGAAAAGAGCCACCTGCATCATGAAGGATCTCACTCACCCAGCACACTCGCTCTTTGCCCCACTCCCCTCAGGACGGAGGTTGAGGAGCATCAAATGTAGAACCACTAGACTGAGGAACAGCTTCTACCCTGAGGCTGTCAGACTCATGAATAAATAAATAACAAGAATAAACACTGCAAAATATCACATCATGTTGATGCTGATCTGTTTCTTGTTGCTGCGTTTCACCTGTGACCATCTGCTCATAATGACTCATGTTCGTGCTGCTGTTTATAACGATGTTTTTCTACTACATTAGGGCTTAGAGTATTACTAGCTGATGCTTCTCTTAGTTAATCCTAGAATGTTATTACTGTTTTTCTCTTGCATTTGTTGTTTCTCTTGTAGTTGTTGTTGGATGTAACTGGGACCCCGTGTACATAATTTCGTTTTCATCACATGTACTACATGCGGTGCAAATGACAATAAAGACTCTCTGACTCTGACTCTGACTCTGACTCTGACTCTGCAGCCTTATTGCTTGTTTTCGAAGAGTCAGACAAAGAGTTTTTAACATGGAGGGTGAACTTATGGATGTTTCTCAGCGGCCTACGCGACGCGTCAGCGCCTCATTTGCCCTGTTCAAAATGGCGACGGCCACAGAAGCGAAGGACTTTACAACAAAACACGGTAAAAACAATTATTTCTTTGCTGAGAAAAAATATATTTCTTAGCTGACTTTATAGCACAAGGTTTTTCTGAGCTTAACCGTTTCACGAAATGGTCAAATCTGCTGGATTAAAAAAAGTAGTTCGCCATTTGCCCTGTTCAAAATGGCGACGGCCACAGAAGCGTAGGACTTTACAACAAAACACGGTAAAAACAATTATTTCTTTGCTGAGAAAAAATATATTTCTTAGCTGACTTTATAGCACAAGGTTTTTCTGAGCTTAACCATTTCACGAAATGGTCAAATCTGCTGGATTTAAAAAAGTAGTTCGCCATTTGCACGTTAGCGCGTTAGCATTTAGCTTCCGCTAGCTTTGCTAATACATAAGCGCTTTTGAAATTGCGGACCTAAATAAATTAATAAGTGCTTTAGAAATAGCTGAACTAATTTTTGGATTAGCGCTGCCCAGCGCTGGTTTTTCCGTTCATGAGCATAATATAATCTCCTTCACATTCCACGAACCAAATTAAGGACCATGGGAGACCAGGCATTCAGTGTGGCTGCCCCCCGCCTATGGAACTCCCTCCCTGACTACCTGAGAGCTCCACAGTCACTGGTTGACTTTAAACAAGGCTTAAAGACTTTTATTTTTAAGCGAGCCTACTCTGCCTCCACATGATTTTATCTTAGATCTTAGTTGATAATATCATTATTTTTAATTGATTTTATTACTGATTTTTGTTGTTTATCATTGATTTTACTTGATTTTATCACTTGTTTTTATTTGATCTTTGATTTTAGTTGCACTTTGTAGCACTTTGAGATTTTTGTTAATGAAAAGCGCGTTATAAATTAAATTCATTATTATTATTATGAGCAGGTTGGAGTAACACTCCCCTCCCCCACTCATTGCTTGGTAGCTGTCAGTCAGATGTGAATGATGCCTTTTTTTTCTTCTTTCAGCTTCTCCCTACGTTAGGGGTCGCCACAGCGAACTACTGTAGTCGCATGAAGATTTGGCAATTGTTTTTACGCCGGATGCCCTTCCTGACACAACCACAGACCACCGAGCTACCACAGCCCTCTGTGTGGAGCAGAGAGCTGATATCTAGGGTTCCCGGGGGAGCAGATGGTGTGGGTTAAGGGCCTTGCTCAAGGGCCCAGAGTGGGGCAGATGAGGGTGGAGACAGGTGTGACTGCTTCACTTATCCCACCCACATTTTTTGACGTTGTTGGTACCGGGGCTCGAACCGGCGACCTTCCGATCACAAGCTCACAAGCTCACCGAATGATGCCTAAAAGTCAGAAAATTCTTGTTCCCTCAAAAATGAATTAATAAAAACTGCCTAGTAAAATATTTATTGGTTGAAAAACGATTGCTAAAGCTAGCTTGGCTACCAGTGGCCGTAACGTTTTTTTTTTGTTGTTGTTTTTTTTACAGGTATAATTGCAGCAAGAGTTTGCATGCATATTTTAGAAAAAAAAAAACAAACAAATAAAAACTTACTGATCTTAATGCAGATTAAGTACTTAGGCTAACAACCCAGGTACTTCATTACTTTGCAAAAAGAAGAGTAATTAGACTTTTCTTTGGTTACTATATTATTTATTTAACCTTTATTTATACAGGTACGGTAATGTCATTGAGTCACGAGAACTCATTTTCAAGAGAGACCTATTTGAGAGCAGGTGGTGGGGGTTAAGGGCCTTGCTCATGGGCCCAGAGTTGGGCAAATGAGGGTGGAGGCAGGTGTGGGTGTTTCACCTTTTCCACCCACATTTTTAATGTTGTCGTTACTGGGAGTTGAACCTGAGACTTTCCAATCACCAGGCCCATCTTCACTAACTACTGCGCCACCACTCCCACAACAACTAGTTGTTGTGGGAGTAATACAGTACTTATAATTAATCATTACAGATTAATATTGATTAATCTGTAATGATTAATTACAGATTAATCATTACCATTAATCTGGTAATGATTCCTTATTTTAAATGTCCCAAAATCCTTAACAGGCGTAGACAAAAACAGTTTCCGTTTGTCCGAGACTAATTTTGTCTCAAACAACCAGATTTTGCCTTGAGGTTTTGCATTGACAACCAAGTGAATAGACCTGGCGTAAAGTTCTCCATCTCTACAACAGATTTCTGTCATCTGTAAAAATGAAAGGGTGGTGGGGAGGTGGGGGTGTTTGTTGTGGTCTTGTTAAAGACATCCAATCCAATGATGATACAGAGATTAAACTGGTAGTGCTTTCAACAAATAAAGACAACCTGAGCCACAGTTTGACCCAATCAGAGCAGAGCAGGGCAGGTCATGCAGTGAGCCCAGAGCAGTGCTCCCAACAGACAGACTGCAGGTGACAGCACCATCAGTGTTTCCTGGAATATTTTCCAAGGACACCCCGCTACCCTAACTGAAGGTGATGACGTAACAAATTATTGAACAACTACGTAATAAACATGTGTTTGCATGTGACAAACTCACTGCAGTCGTTGGAGATACCAGAACATCAGGCTCCCGCACTGCAGCCCAACCTCCCTGAGACTTTTGCATCTGAAATCTAACTTTGTATTAAATGTAAATGTGTTCGGAGTGTCGTCATCATTATATAGACGTGTGCAACTTTTTTCAATTCAATTCAACCTTTATTTAAACAGATAAGTCACACTGAGCCTCGAAGACAAATTTACAAGTGAGACCTGTTTGGACAGATAATAAAAAGTGGTGAAAAATGACAAAAATGTTTAGTTTTTTTTACTCTAAACCTTAACACGCTCTGAATCTTTGGTTGAAGGTCAACATGACTGAAAAGCGTGGTAATGAAAAAAACAATCTTGCACATAAGCACATAATGACGCCGACAGCCCGTGGGGGGGACTTGCGAGCATAAACAAACTCCAGGTCAATTAAAGAGAGTACTGCTTTAGTTCTTATAATTAAACAATATTAACACTAAGACAAATATTAAGATGCCCCATATTATAGCAATGACATGTGCGTCTCTGTGAAAGACTCAGTTTCAGGTTTACTGCTGCAACTCAGTAGTTTGGAAACTCCAAGTAGGCCACAAGATAGCTGACTGAGAACATTTGTATATTTTTATCTTTGTCTATAGTGCAGTATACTTATTAAAATATATTTTTCTTGAAATTTATTGCCTTCTTTATTGTAAAGGTTGCAGACAAGCAACAATTTTGGTGGACAACCAACCAGATTCTGTTAAGAGGCTGTCCACTGGACAACCTGGAAAATGTCTTCATATCTACTCCTGATTTAGAACAACTTACTGATGCTCTGGTGTTTTATCTGAACATGTTGATTTCCAAGAGGGTATACCTGTAAACACACTGACTAAAGTTCTTATACAGTATGAGCTACCACATACAAATCTAAGTGAAAACGAAAAGCTATTAAAATAGTATTACAGCTAAATCCATAAATAAATACAAAAATAGTATGATTATAATAAGTCAGCAGTTTTAAAGAAGGAGCATTTTGTTAATTAAATTTAAATAAATATTTTACAATAAATAAATTAAATAACCCAAACTCATGAAACTATGATATACTTGCTTAAGGTTATTATTACAAGTCTCCTCAGAATACATATACACATTCATTTATGTCAATATTTACTAGAGTATTTAAAAGACAAAAAGTATACACAGATGAAGCAGTTAAATCTTCCACTCCTGGGTGTTATTCTTGTGATGCCATGATGCTTTTTTCAATAATGGGACAAAGCGCAAGAAAAAGCTTTCTAGGCAATAGTCCCAGTCCCTCAATAAACACAGTAATCCAATTCAAAGATGCAATAACCAAGACTTGTTAAAGGTAGCAGCATGCAATTACTGCAAATAATAGGCCTCATAATCAATAGTAGCTGCATTGAAAACCCTGTTTCAAATATCTAGTCAGGCAGAGTGCAGCTACTCAAATGACAACATCAACCATGGCACCCCTAATCAGCATTATTTCAAATTTGGATCATCTGTAGCCCATTTCTACATATTTATAGCTCATTACATGGCTGTAATTTGATTTAGATGGAAAAGTGATACATCTGAGTGGAATACAATCTCAGTGTACAGTATCCCTTTTCCCTGAGGGAGGCGGTCAAGCTTTCCCTTCCAAAATGTATGCTTTACCACCCACACACACACCAAGGTCATCTTATCTCATCCTCTAAGTGCACAAGGTAAATGATACACCGGCTATTCAAACTGCAAATACAGGTCTGCTGTTTCATGTCTGTTGAAGCCACCTGTCTCAACAGTACATACAATATGGTGCAAACAGCAGCATGTCGTAGACAGATTTGTGTTTAACTTGATGCCATTTGTGGAAAAAAGTGACTTGCCTGTACACAAAGTAACTCTTGAAGAAATCAAACAGTCATTCCCTGCTGATTACAACAATCAATCCCCTGCAATCAATCAACAATCAACTAATTCCTGTGGGATCAATACAGTTCGATCTCATCGTATCTCTTACTTTTCATACACTGTGCCTGATTTAATTTGACAGAATACCACACCAAAATGTGCTGGAATGAATTGAAGCCTGCTGTTAAAGGCTGGCACTTCATCATGAAGTACTAATAAAAAATGCTTTTCTTTTATTGTATTCTCAATATAGATCAGTCAATTTAAGCAAATGAGGCCATTGTGAAACCTCACAGCTCAAAGTGGAAGCTACTTTAGGCCCTGTTTACACGGACACTGTGTGGGGGAAACGGATGTTTTGGGTATGTTAATTAGGTGAAAAGTTTTGCGTTGACACGGTCGAATTCTGTGGATACGACTCTCTCCCCCTCCACCCCCCGTCCTCATGATTTCACTGTAGTTACCATGCTGGGCCATTAGATGGCGCTGTGATTTTTGGAACCTTCACTACTGCGCATGCGTGCTGCCTGAGGTAAACAGAGCAGCTGAGGCAGCCTGCCTCGTCTGCTTTCCTCTCTGGCTAAAATCAGCTAACTACAAGTTGTTGTCAACAAGTTAACAACAAGTTAAAGCTGGAATTTGGATAAGAGTCAACAGATTTGACACCAAGTGGGACCGCTTCATCTAACAAGCTGCACACGACGCTGAAGCCGTTTACGCATTGGCCAGCCCTCAATGGCCCGGGGCTCCCCTGGGTGGCTCTGGGCCACCCGCGTTCATTACGCATTTGCCGCAAAGCCGCCTTGAAGTGGGTGGGCAGTTCTCTGGAAGTGGGTGGGGTGCTCTCTTCACGTGGGTGGAGTGTTCGTGTTTTAAGAGAGGAGACTCGGCAAAAAAAAAATTGTTAGCTGGATATATATATATTAGTGTTTCTGCGTTTAATTTTTGTTAATAACTGATCACAAATCAGCTTATGTTACAACGTAAATAACACGAAGCGCACACCCATTTCCGCCTTTCAGCGCGACCTGAATGTCATTAAACAGCATTAAACAATAACTAATATTGTCTAACTGTTGCGCGCAGCCAGGGTTTTAAAATATAACGAATAATCTCTAACTTTTACGTGCAGCTAAAATGTCAGGAGGAGTGATTGCTATATGAGCAAGTTGGACACCTGAAAATTCAGTCCGTCCGAATAGCACAACGAGTTAATGCGTTGTCGTTTTGACCGGGAGAAGTGGGTTCGCTTCCCGCCTGGGACAAAGTTATTTTACTTTTTTTTTCTCTTTATTCACATTTTCTTTTAAATAAAAAGGAGTTTGTTAACCAAACAAACTCCTTTTTATTTAAAAGAAAATGTGAATAAAGAGAAAAAAAAAGTAAAATAACTTTGTCCCAGGCGGGAAGCGAACCCACTTCTCCCGGTCAAAACGACAACGCATTAACTCGTTGTGCTATTCGGACGGACTGAATTTTCAGGTGTCCAACTTGCTCATATAGCAATCACTCCTCCTGACATTTTAGCTGCACGTAAAAGTTAGAGATTATTCGTTATATTTTAAAACCCTGGCTGCGCGCAACAGTTAGACAATATTAGTTATTGTTTAATGCTGTTTAATGACATTCAGGTCGCGCTGAAAGGCGGAAATGGGTGTGCGCTTCGTGTTATTTACGTTGTAACATAAGCTGATTTGTGATCAGTTATTAACAAAAATCAAACGCAGAAACACTAATTCAGCTAACAATTGTTTTAGGGGTTTCTCGTTTCTGTAGTTAAATTTGAATGAAATTCAACCCTCGCGCTGAGGTTGTTTGAATGAGTCCCGCCCCTGCTGCAAACAACGAATCAAATGTGAGCAGTAC
Source organism: Garcialebias charrua (assembly GCA_038048925.1). Taxonomy (NCBI): domain Eukaryota; kingdom Metazoa; phylum Chordata; class Actinopteri; order Cyprinodontiformes; family Rivulidae; genus Garcialebias; species Garcialebias charrua. Next base: position 45,996 of record JBBPBX010004826.1, read on the forward strand.
ATGACGTGAAACTAGCCCTGTCGGGCTCGGCCCGATAGAACCACGGTGAAGATGGTTCCAGAACAAGGGTGGATCCCGGGCGGAAAAGGTAAATGCGAAGATGCCGAACCCGGGTTAGAAGCTGGGAGAGCCGGGGAGGGCCGGCCAATGCGTAAACGGCTAGAGTGGACTGTGGACCAGAACCGGACTTTACTCCGTGATAAACAGCTGACTTACAGCAGGTAAATCAACGTTCTTAATACAGTATAATGTTTGCTTGTGTTTATTTGATCACACAACAACTGAGTTTTTATTTATTTATTTATTTATTTCTGCCAGGTGGAGAAGCTGTCGTTCCAACAAACAGGCAGACGGTTCGGCGGTTCTGATGGGTCCAGATGAACACACAGCAAGAGTCCAGTTCATTAACGTAGTTACAGTTCGGTTCACGTGTTTTAATAGTGTGTTCAGTTTAATTCTCAGTGTTTGTGTTGTAAACTTTGTGGTGCTGAATAAATAAATAAATAAAAAATAAACCTGGTGTCTTCATTTTCACAGCACGTTACGCACTGTTTAAAAAATGTAACGAGTCCAGATAGATACTGTAGTTCAGATAAATTTACATCTCCCACGCCAACATAAATACTGTTTATTATTGTTAAACTGTTATATTTTGCAGCGTGACACGTGAAATGTCAGACTGTCCGCGCATGCGGGCTGCGCGCATGTGGTTGACACAAAAGCTCCACGGGAGATGTTTACATTATCAGCGGGGGGTCAGCGAAAAACTTCCACCTTGAGAGCAGGGTCAGAAAAGTATCGGAGTCAAAGAGGGGGGCCAGCAGCGTCGTGTAGGCGATAAACAAAGTCGCAAAGAGAAAGTAGCGGTTACACTCAAAATATGCGCCGTGTAAACTGGCCCTTAGTCTAACTAGCTCAGTTTGAAGCAAGCAATACTCTGGACACAATTGCTTGAAAGAAAGTGTGATGTTTTAAGACTTTTTTTTTTCTGCCTTTATTTTCTTTTAAAGCACAATACCATCTGTGCCCTAACACTGGAAACAGTTGTTCCTTTTGATTAAATGCAAATGAGCTGGACTGTTTTTATTAAGAGTCCCCCACATCTCTCCTTCCTCTTATTGCCACAGTGGGTCCTCACAGCTGGGGGCTGAACGCTCTCCAAGCAGACTGTGTCAATGCAGTCCCTGCTGCATTGGGCCTCTGCAGCCTGTGGTTAGAGGATATGCCCAGTCAGCGTAAATGTGAGGAAAAATTAGACTTCTTCTATAGTACTCTGTGGCTTTGTGAAGCGGCCACGTTGTGAACACAAGGCCACACACTCCACACACTTGTATGAAGCTGCCTGAACACAGTTGCATCCCTGAAACAACTAAAATAAAAGTTAACAATGACATATATCAATACTTTGAAGCTGAGCAATGATGCTTTTGCTGTGGGTTTTGAAGCCATATCAGTCTCTGAGTGAGATTGGACTGTTTGAACCACAGAGGATGCTGGGTATTTTTGGTGTACTTGTCTCTAATGACAGGGCAGCGGAGTGGGTGGAAGGGGAATAAAATTGGTATATTTAGCTCAGTGTTAGGACAATTATAGCTCACTCAAGTCATGCTGTTATATATTTCCAGAGGAACAACTACTTTACTCTTTCTTTCAATGCACAAGTACATCAGAGAGTTGTTCCTGCAGTTCAGCAACAAAATGTTGCTGGGACAATGCACATTTTGAAGGTAAACCAGTTGCAGTGATTTAAAAAAAAAATATATATATGATTTTTTTTTCCAGATGAAGAAAAAAGCTTTTATCCCTAGCTTTCTGAAATAATGCCCTGTCTTTCAGAGTCAAGGCAGTCAAATCACATTAAATCCAGCCTGCTGAACTCACCGCTTGACAATATAGATGAGTTCAGCTCATCTTTTTCATTAAGATGAACTTTGATTTAAGTTTAAGAACAAAGGGACATGTTTTGGAAATGCATTACTCATCACAGGGGAACTTCATATTGTATGTAAAATGTATTTATTCTGAAATTAGTTTTGAATTAGGCTAAATGCATGACTATGACATGACTATCCAAACGACCCTAAAAAAAAATCTGGAAAACCATCAAATCTCTCTCAGGCATCCCCCAATCATCTGACCTCTCATCACAACGTCTCGTTAACTCTGTTCCTGTGTCAAATAAGCACGAGACCCTGAACTGTTTCAACAAACATTTTGTTGCTTCTAGTTAATTATTTGACACAGTTACTAATGTAAAATCAGCCACTTCACCTAATAACAAAACTTCTATAACTCAAAACCAACCTACAAGTCAATCCTCAGTTAATCACACCTTCTCTTTTTCTCCGTTCTCAGTCAGTGAGGTAAATAAACTGTTAAAATGTCTTGATCCTAAAAAATCTGCAGGTCCAGATGAACTTCCACCTTATTTCTTAAGGCTGGCTGCTCATATCATCACAGTCCCTGTGACCCACATCTTTAATCTGTCCATAAGCCAAAACTCCATTCCGGATGCTTGGAAAACAGCCTTTGTTCTTCCTTTGCTGAAGGGAGGTGACCCCACCTCACTGAACAACTATCGACCGATCTCTAACCTTCTCGGGTCTGAGGTCTAAATGTCCGTTTTGGTATCATTTTGAATTTACCCTTATATTTTCATCATAAAAACTATTTAACTTGCCTTATTTGGTATCATCTTTTTCAGCACAACCTCAGCTTCATGATTCTACAATCTTTGTTTCATTTTGACAAAATGCATTATCACATTGGAGCAAAAATTACATAAAAAAATGAAATCCGTGTTAGTAAAATATTGATATGTTTACTATGAAATTCACAAAAATATTTAACGAACCATTTTGACAGCCTAAAATGAAAATTTCATTGGTGTACTTTAAGAACTTGTGTACAAACTTAGTAAAAAAAAAACAAATTAGCATACATAATTTTACATCATAAACTGGGCAATTTCCCATGTGTTTTTTTACCACTATTTACACTATGTGTCAAAACAAGTAGCTTCCTCACAAATTCTCTGTGTTTTTTCCATTTCATTCTGACAAACACACCACAAACCTACTACAAAACTCTGCACACACACTAATTTACACTAATACATCAAAAAACAAAATAAAACAGCTAAAAACTGACATGTAAACAGTGCTGGGTTTCTCTCCCCCCACCCCCCACCCCCTCAAACGCTGTTTCTGTGTTTCTCCTTCAGCAGACAACATGGAGGAACATGGAGGAAAAACGTTTCCTGATTGATTCTGTTGCAAATAAAGTCCAGTTGATCTTGTATTGAACGCCTTTTTGATTTATCATGTCCTGGACGACTGAGAATCTTCACCAGCATATGTTTCCTGATTGGTTGTGAATGTGTTGTGTTCAAGGAAATACGAAATACGAAATTCATTTTGAATTCATTGACTTTTTGGTAATAAATCATCAACTGATTGCTTTACACACGAGTAACATGCACCCAAAAATACGGTAACGTTTATCTGTCATATTTCTGGTTGTATTTTGAAGTGAATACAAAACAAAATCAATATAAAAACATTACTTTCATAAATTATGGAGTCTCTGGTGTCCAATAGACTTGAAAGGAACACTTCAGATGCCGCGTGCGTTGTTTAAAGAGTCTATTTATAGTCATGAAGTCATGCCCGCTCTACAGCGGGCTTAGACCCGCGAGAGCTAAACTCTGCATTTTAGCTAAGGTTCTAGAAAAACTGATAAACTCTCAGATCAAAAATGATCTGGACTCATTTAACATCTTATCTCTCCATCAATCTGGTTTCAGGAAACAACAAAGCATAACGACTGCTTCACTGAAGGTTCTTAATGACGTTGTTCGAATCCCGCGTCCGCCCACCATGTGTCGTTGTGTCCCTGGGCAAGACACTTAACCCCGAGTTGCTCCCGGTAGGTCTGGATGGCGCCTTGCAAGGCAGGCTACCACTACCGGTGTATGAATGTCTGAATGAATGGGTGGATGGTTGGTATTGTAAAGCGCTTTGGGGCTCCTCACAGGGGGCTGGAAAGTGCTATATAAATAAGCTCCATTTACCATTTACCATTTGTTGAAGCATTGGATGCTAAAGATTATTGTGCTGCACTTTTCTTAGACCTGTCTAAAGCTTTTGACACTGTGGATCACAACATCTTGTGTCATAAGCTCTCAGAAATCGGTTTCTCAGATCACACCATTGGTTGGTTTTCTAACTATCTTTCCGATCGGAGGCAATGTGTTCAACATAACGGTACTTCTTCCGGTTATTTAACAGTCAACAATGGTGTACCACAGGGCTCAGTCTTAGGACCAACCCTCTCTACAATCTACATAGGTAATGTAGGTCAGAGCATCCCTGATGCATCCTTACATTTCTATGCTGATGACACAGTTGTTTACTGTCAAGCCAAAACAGTAGCTAAGGCTTTCCAGCTTTTGCAATCTGCTTTTGACATCATCCAGTCAGATTTGTTCTGTCTCAAACTTGTCCTAAACGCTGATAAAACAAAAGGTATACTTTTTTCAAATATGAAGTCAGTCCCAGCAGTTCTTCCTCTGATTTTATCCTCAAATGGTGTCCCTATTGAGTTTGTTGATTCCTATATGTATTTGGGTATCCTGGTCGATTTGCATCTCTCTTTTAAACTCCACGTGGAAAATCTAGTAAAGAAACTGAGGCCCTGTTTACACGGATACTGTGTGGGGGAAACGTAACTTTTGGGCATGTTAATTAGTTTAAAAGTTTTGCGTTGACACGGATCTGACATGGATCTGCTCGAATCTCCCCCCTCCCTCATGCCCCCCGCTTACACCCACTGCGCATGCGTCCTGCTGAACCTTCACCCACTGCGCATGTGTGCTGCGTCACTCTGCTGGCAGTCTGCTAGTTTCTTTTGTGCTAAAAGCTGAGCTAACAACAACAAGTTAAAGCTGGATTTTGGATAAGAGTCGACACTATTTGACACCAAGCGGCCGGGACCTCTTCATCTAACAAGCTGCACCAGTTGCTGACTGTGGACCAGAACCGAGTCGATGAGGATGAAGTCTGACTTTACTCCGTGATAAACAGCTGACTTACAGCAGGTAAATCAACGTTCTTAATATAATGTTTGCTTGTGTTTACTTTGATCACACAACAACGGAGTTTTTATTTATTTATTTATTTATTTCTGCCAGGTGGAGAAGCTGTCGTTCCAAACAGGCAGACGGTTCGGCGGTTCTGATGGGTCCAGATGAACACACAGCAAGAGTCCAGTTCATTAACGTAGTTACAGTTCGGTTCACGTGTTTTTAATAGTGTTCAGTTTAATTCTCAGTGTTTGCGTTGTAAAATTTGTGCTGCTGAATAAATAAATAAATAAATAAATAAACCTGGTGTCTTCATTTTCACAGCACGTTACGCACTGTTTAAAAAATGTAACGAGTCCAGATAGATACTGTAGTTCAGATAAATTTAAACATCTCCCACGCCAACATAAATACTGTTTATTATTGTTAAACTGTTATATTGAGCAGCGTGACACGTGAAATGTCAGCCTGCCCCGCGCGTGCGGGCTGCGCGCATGTGGTTGACACAAAAGATCAGCAGGAGATGTTTATATTATCAGCGGGGGTGCAGCGAAAAAGTTCCACTTTGGGAGCAGGCTCAGAAAACTATCGGTGTCATAGAGGGGGGCCAGCGGTGTCGTGTAGGCGATAAGCAAAGTCGCAAAGAGAAAGTAGCGGTTACACTCAAAATACGCGCCGTGTAAACTGGCCCTGAAAGTTAAACTGGGTTTCTTTTTCAGAAACAGATCCTGTCTAACACTGAATGCTAGGAAACGCCTTGTATCTGTGACTTTCCTTCCCTCCATTGATTACGGTGACATTCTCTACATGAATGCTCCTACAAGCACCCTGCGGATGTTGGATGTTGTCTATCATGGTGCACTAAGATTCATAACTGGTTGTGATTATCGTACCCACCACTGCACCCTGTATTCACTGGTTAACTGGACATCATTAACCTCACGCAGACTCTTCCACTGGTACATTTTCATCTTTAAATCACTTCTTGGTCTGCTGCCTTCATACATCTCCTCCTACATGTCTTTGCGTGAGTGCAGCTACAACGTGCGCTCTCAGGACATGACATACCTGCAGTGTTCCGTCAGTGAGAACTGAGCTTGGCAAAAGGGCCTTCTCCTACTCTGCTCCTGCTTTCTGGAATATCTTGCAAAAAGATCTGAAGATCTCGACCTTGACCTCTCTAAATTGCTTTAAGAATCTGTTGGAATCCTGGCAAAAACCAATGCAGACATGTTCCTGTTTTTGATATGCTACATCTGCCTTATAATCTGTCTGTTTTGCCACTTTGATATCTTTGTTTTAACTTGTTAAAAAAAATCTGTATTTCTCTCTTATGATTGTCTATTGTTGATTGTCCAAGGAAAATCTACTGTTGCTGTTGTCATCATTCTTTGTTTGTAGCCAGGTCTCTCTTGTAAATGAGTCCTTGAGGCTCAATGAGATTAACCTGCCTAAATAAAGGTTGAATGAATGAGTTATGAAACCTGTGGTATGAGCACACATAGCCAATAGACACTTTATTTAGGTGGCACAAAGTAAGGGGGGGGGGGAAAGGAAACCGCAGTGTGTTCCATTTACATTTTAGTGTTTACTGCACTCAAAAGGTTAATTGAACATGAGGAAAAAAAATTGCCATGTGTACTCTACTCACATCTCCAGCAGCAAGCAGAGCGCCATTCGCCTCAGCCATGTTCATGTAATTGTTGTTATTCTGGAACTGCAAATGAAGAAAAGAAAAATATATAACACAATCAGACGAACGCTGAGTGAGCAGCACCACTTTCTCAACAGACACCTGTCACTCATAACAGACCGTCACACTTGGCTTTGAATGTTTTGACTGAGTTAACCCTTGCCGCTACACGCACAGCGGCATTCTGCCACTCTTCCATTATTGTTATATGATAAGAGGCATGTGAGAGGCCCTGGCCAATTCAAACCAGGGTAATGAGAATCTGCTCTGGCTATTCAGCTCTTACGGGATGGCAATTAAGAATATGTTTGCATCACAAAGCCAAGAATCACAAAGTGGTGGCAGGTTATTAACTTTAAATAACCTATGGGAGAAGTGATACTGAGGGGAAATAAGAGAGATGGAGGGTGTTTACATTGTGTGTCTGTAACAGCTGGGTTCACCATTTCATTTGAGTGATATCATTCTCATGAAGAGCTTCACCTTATTTTATGACAACGGATATCGTTCTGTGCTTTAGGGTATATCCGTATTTAAAAAAACAACAACCATGGAGAGTTGTAACAATAGATTTGTATTTACCGCAGCTGATAAGCTAATAAAACCTTGTACTCTGGTAAGAAATAACATTTTCGAAACATCCTCACCCCTCCCAACCAACACATAGCCTGCTGGCAAAATGGCAGCCACTTTGTTTCTTCTGCGACACAACTGCACTGACAGGTAGGAACAATGGGACATAGAATGAAGAATTATGGGCTAGCAGCTGCGCCCAGGAGCACAATGCACCTCTGTACGAATTAACACCAATGCTGCACAACTCCGAGAAGGGATCACAGCATGTTTACATCTTCATGAAGTCCCACTGCAAAACTATAACTAGTCTTGCAATGATGTCTTGTGTGTTTATTACAAAGTCACTGTCTTCAAGCACAGAGTAGTCACTGAACAACAGTGATAACAAATTAAGATAAAAGTGAACTGAGAATGGCATTACCGGTGCATCTTTTCAAGCCTCTATCCATGCTGTTCCTCTGAAGGGTTGGTATGAGAAATAATTCAATGAAAGAACTGGTACTAATCAACTGCAAATGGTATACATGTATGTTAATTAGTCTATGTCTGGGAGAGACTGGGATGTCAGCTGCAATGTTGGGCCAGCAAGACATTTCTGAGGGAATGGAAGCACATGAACAAGGAAATGAACAACTAAAAACTGAACGACGGGGCGCTAGAATCATCAAAGGATCTCATCGCAAAAGGAAAGGTGGAGAATTATTAGATCAAATCGTGAGGTGTCCAAATTATATCTGGAAAGGGAGAGATAATATAAAATCTGCAAAAATCATCGAAACATGCTGGTCCTGGGACAGAGACCCGCTTTACAATGACTCAGACTCAGAGGATGAGGCACCCACTTATGTGTGGAATTTGCTGTTTCAACGATCCAGGAGAGGACCGTATCAACCAGCTCTAATTGTACGGAAAGAACTAGTAAAGTTAGACCGTCCCAAAAAAGACTACACCTTGAACTTTAACAGAACTAAAAATTACTACTGCTCATGTATAATGTTCTACAGGAGCAAAGACCTAACTAAAGGGTCTCATAGGTGTATCCCTGACTACGCAGTAACAAAAGACTCATGGGGAATGTCATACAACCCCAGCCCAATGGGGACACCATGGATCTTCAATGTTGTCTATTTAAAAGTACTCGGAATGCAATTCAAAATCAGATGGGGCCATAATTACAGAGAGCCACATCAAACACATTTCTGCGAGATCTCCATAGGGGAGTTGGAGGTTTGGACAACAAGCCGAGCTATGAAAATAAGCATCTACAACCGGGAAACTAACCCAAACAAAATAGTGGTTGAAAACACTGAGCTGCCCCTACGAATGCTGTGTGATCGAGTCTGCACGCCCATCAACGATTGGGAAGAGTACCCAGTACGAATGGCTTACAGGATGACTGTATCGTACAGAGGACACCCACTTGTCAGTACGGTAACAGCGTTGGAAGAATGGGGTGAACACTATGTGCAATATGGAAGAAAATCCAGGGAAATGTTCAGACAGAGACTGTGGGAGGCGGAGGAACAGCGCCGAAGAGGTGAGGACCCATCTGACGAACCTTTTTGTGGGCTGCAAGGCCCCCAGCTTGAACCTACATGTTGGGGGGTCTACCAATGGAAATGGGTGTGGAGAGGGTTGAGACCAGAATTGCCACACCCATCGCCTCTCTGCGTGGAACTGTACAAAGGACGTGTGAAAGGAAAAGAGGGCCAAGTCCCAGTGTGAGTCAAATGCGACCACATTGGGCCCGAAAATACTAGCCCTAAAGATAGCAAAAAGCATAGTATGGTTTGACAAACCCAAAATTGACATCTCTATATGGGAAAACTGCACCAAGAACTATTTCTACACAAACACTAAAAATACCAGAAAGTCTCATTTGGATGAACCTCAAGAAGAATGTCACCCTAAGCTTTGTCCTCCAACCTCACCATGGATATTTAATGTGGTCTACATGACGATAAAAGGAATAAGTATCAAATTGAAATGGGGACCCAAACCCCAACAGAAATGGCACCTGGAAGGACCCCAGCCTGAACCTACCGAATGGCTGGTGATTCGGTGGAAGTGGGTGTGGTAAAGGCTGCAACCTGGATGGCCACACCCCTCTCCACTATATCTGGAGCTCCTCAAAGATCAAGTGACCACAACTCACAGGTGCTCGAGGAGGAAGCCCAGAGCTAAAAGAAGCAAAGTCTTTGAAAAGAAACTCTCTCAACATGACAAGCCTGGAAAGTAGACTAAGTCGAGATGATTCAAACAGCGATGCAGATCCACACATCAATGAAGAAGATCCACACATCTATGAAGATGTACCACAAATCTATGAAGATATGGCGACCCCTGACCGACCTAAGGACTGTTTAAGGATTATGAGAATGGATAAAGCAACTTGTCTACGAACCCTGCTGCGGGGATTCGTAGTGTTAATAGGCTTAGTTATGTTGTTGGTTATTTTGTATCAAGCCGGAATCAGACCATGGAGCCTAACGCATGTAAAAGTCTCCCATGGGAGATCCAAATATGCAAACATGACCTGCTGGGACACCACGCAAAGAGACATCTTCGTGCCATGGGACCGAAATGAAACTGTTGAAAATCTTACCAAGACCTGGGAAAGAGTAAGACTAGCAGGCTATCCAGCTTGGATGTACCGGTTGGGAAACACCCCTGAATGGGTGTCAGCAGTAGAGGCTGAGAACCTAACGGGGCCAGACAAACCCCACTTCAAGGTAATCAATCTACTGATTTTGCCTGAAGGAATTGTGACCTGGATAATGCTCCTGCATCACAACATAAAAAGGACAACGAGATGTAACTGGATTCATCTGGACAAAGAAACCCCTGAATGGCACTGTGATTGGGGCTGTAGACCACTAATGGGATTATGCCACCAGGGTTACTGGGAGGCTGAAGTGATTTATCCTGCCCCACTGAAGGACGACAGCTGCCAGGCCATACTTCCTCGTTGGGAATTTTGGGGTAATATTCATTTGGACTGTGACAAAGTCCCTCCTTTCATCAGAAGAAACCGAACTGGAGAACATCAAAACCTAACCAAAAGTCAAGACTGTCCACACCGTAAAACACAAGACGGTGCCAGAATCAACGCTGCTGAGCAAAGTCCCAAAGTACGACCCAGGAGGTTTGATTCCGAAAGCAGAAAGAAATTGATAATTTTAGCCAACACCGCTTAAAACCCCCCCGGCTCTTGCTAGTATATAGAATTTAGTTTACTTATTTACTTCTTACTACTTATTTCACTTATTTACTCATTTGCAATGTCCTGATACAACCGGCCCAGCTAAGCTGGAAGAACCTGACAAAGCTATCCCAGTCAGGCCAGCAGTAGCTGATCCCATTGACTCAGAGTCTGACTTGATTCTTGAAGACCCAAGGCCAACACCACCGCATCAGCAGGTGATGGATGAAAATACTCCCTACTCGCCTGAAGGATGTCTCAAGCCAGTGAGAATGTTGCTTCTGATGCTCGATCAACGATGGAGTACGCTGACCACTACAAGATCTCCGGAGATGACCTGAGGAAGATGACCTCACCTCAGCCGGGCGGCACACGTGGAACCGACCAGGATGACTACACCATGATGGATGTTGAGAAGAAGCGAACAGCAGTCCAGGGTCCAGAGGCACCAAGGATCCTGCGCGACAAGTCGACGACATCTTGGGGTCCCAGGTGGGGACACAGATGACGATGAGTATTAACATGGGACTTGTTCGAGAAGTACAGCCTGTTTTCAAGCAGGGGATGTCAAAGTATGCAGGACTTTTATATTGAAAACAGACTGTGGCATTTTAGCAAACCATTTTACCAAACACATACATCACAGAGCCACGGGCTGAAAGCCTCAATTGGGGCCATATAAAGTAAGTACCGACACCCACGCGTGCTCACCCTGGCCTGCTCAGAGCAGGGTGTAATAACACACCGTCAGTAACCCTAGATTAGTTTAATTTTTATGGCATTTTAAACTCATATGGTTTTTACTTTTTATATGCTTTGTCTGTATTTTGGTAAACCATCTTTGTGTTATTGTATGGCATTTTTAGTTAACCCTGTGCTATAAGAAATATAAGATTGAGTCAGGCCTCACATTAACACACGCACAGCAAAGGTCATATATGCATGCTCACTCAGGCCCAGGAGGAGGCCTGAACAGAATTAGGTCAAGTAAGAACGCAAGAAGGCCTCAGAGGTAAACCTTTCTGCTGTTAGTTTTGCTGTGTTTTGCTGTTTGTCAAATAGAACTCCCCAAAATAAATAGAAAGAACACTTTGTTAGATGAGCTGAAGGCCTCTTAAAACAGAGCTCTGTGATTCAAGGCCTGTTAAAAATGAAAAGAGTTTTTAAAGCATTTAAAACATCCATCCATCCATCCATCTTCTTCCGCTTATCCGGGGTCGGGTCGCGGGGGTAGCAGCCTAAGTAGGGAGGCCCAGACTTCCCTCTCCCCAGCCACTTGGAGCAGCTCCTCCGGGGGAATCCCAAGGCGTTCCCAGGCCAGCCGAGAAACATAGTCCCTCCAGCGCGTCCTGGGTCTTCCTCTGGGTCTCCTCCCGGTGGGACGTGCCCGGAACACCTCACCAGGGAGGCGTCCAGGAGGCATCCTAACCAGATGCCCGAGCCACCTCAACTGGCTCCTCTCGATGTGGAGAAGCAGCGGCTCTACTCCGAGTCCCTCCCGGATGACTGAGCTTCTCACCCTATCTCTAAGGGAGAGTCCAGCCACCCTGCGGAGAAAACTCATTTCAGCCGCTTGTATCCGAGATCTTGTTCTTTCGGTCATAACCCAAAGCTCATGACCATAGATGAGGGTGGGAACGTAGATCGATCGGTAAATTGAGAGCTTTGCCTTTTGACTCAGCTCTCTCTTCACCACGACAGACCGGTACAGCGCCCGCTTCACTGCGGACGCTGCACCTATCCGCCTATCGATCTCACGCTCCAGTTTTCCCTCATTCGTGAACAAGATCCCGAGATACTTAAACTCCTCCACTTGGGGCAGGACCTCCTCCCCGACCCGGAGAGGGCATGCTACCCTTTTCCGGCTCAAGACCATGGCCTCGGATTTGGAGGAACTGATCCTCATCCCGGCCGCATCGCATTCAGCTGCAAACCGCTCCAGCGAAAGCTGTAGATCACGAGCTGATGAAGCCAATAGGACCACATCATCTGCAAAAAACAGAGAAGCGATTCTAAGGTCACCAAAACGGATCCTCTCAACACCTTGGCTGCGCCTAGAAATTCTGTCCATAAAAGTTATGAACAGAATCGGTGACAAAGGGCAACCTTGGCGGAGTCCAACTCTCACCGGAAACGAGCCTGACTTACTGCCGGCAATGCGGACCAAGCTCTGACACCGGTCGTACAGGGACCTAACAGCCCTTATCAAAGGGCCTGGTACCCCATACTCCCGGAGTACCCCCCACAGAACCCCCCGAGGGACGCGGTCGAATGCCTTCTCCAAGTCCACAAAGCACATGTAAACTGGTTGGGCAAACTCCCACGCACCCTCCAGGACCCTGCTGAGGGTGTAGAGCTGGTCCAGTGTTCCACGACCAGGACGAAAACCACACTGCTCCTCCTGAATCCGAGGTTCGACTATCCGACGGACCCTCCTCTCCAGAACCCCTGAATAGACCTTACCAGGGAGGCTTAAGAGTGTGATCCCCCTATAGTTGGAACACACCCTACGGTCCCCCTTTTTAAATAGGGGAACCACCACCCCAGTCTGCCAATCCAAGGGAACTGCCCCCGATGTCCACGCGATATTGCAGAGTCGCGTAAGCCAACACAACCCTACAACATCCAGAGCCCTAAGGAACTCCGGGCGAATCTCATCCACCCCCGGAGCCTTGCCACCGCGGAGCTTTTTAACCACCTCGGCGACCTCAGCACCAGAGATCAGAGAACCCGACCCAAAGTCCCCAGGCTCTGCTTCCTCAGTGGAAGACGTGCCAGTAGGATTGAGGAGGTCTTCGAAGTATTCCGCCCACCGACTCACAACATCCCGAGTTGAGGTCAGCAGCACGCCACCTCCACCATAAATGGTGTTGGTCTCGTACCTCTTTCCCCCCCTGAGACGCCGGATGGTGGACCAGAATCGCCTCGAAGCCGTACGGAAGTCATTCTCCATGGCCTCTCCGAACTCCTCCCACGCCCGAGTTTTTGCCTCAGCAACCACCCGAGCCGCATGCCGCTTGGACTGCCGGTACCTATCAGCTGCTTCCGGGGTCCCACAAGCCAAAAAGGCCCAATAGGACTCCTTCTTCAGCCTGACAGCATCCCTCACTGCCGGTGTCCACCACCGGGTTCGAGGGTTGCCACCTCGACAGGCACCAACAACCTTGCGGCCACAGCTCCGATAAGCTGCCTCGACAATAGAGGCGCGGAACACGGCCCACTCGGACTCCATGTCCCCCGCCTCCCTCGGAACGTGTTCAAAGCTCTCCCGGAGGTGGGAGTTAAAGCTCCGTCTTACGGGAGACTCTGCCAGACGTTCCCAGCAGACCCTCACGATACGTTTGGGTCTGCCAGGTCTGACCGGCATCCTCCCCCACCATCGGAGCCAACTCACCACCAGGTAGTGGTCAGTAGACAGCTCCGCCCCTCTCCTCACCCGAGTGTCCAAGACATGCGGCCGCAGATCAGATGAGACGACAACAAAGTCGATCATCGAACTGCGACCTAGGGTGTCCTGGTGCCAAGAGCACATATGGACACCCTTATGCTTAAACATGGTGTTCGTTATGGACAATCCATGACGAGCACAGAAGTCCAATAACAGAACACCACTCTGGTTCAGATCAGGGGGGCCGTTCCTCCCAACCACACCCCTCCAGGTCTCACTGTCATTGCCCACGTGAGCGTTGAAGTCCCCCAGTAGAACAAGGGAGTCCCCAGGAGGCGCACTCTCCAATACCCCCTCCAAGGACTCCAAAAAGGGTGGGTAGTCTGAGCTGCCGTTTGGTGCATAGGCACAAACAACAGTCAGAGCCCGTCCCCCCACACGTAGGCGAAGGGAGGCTACCCTCTCGTTCACCGGGGTGAACCCCAACGTACAGGCACCAAGATGGGGGGCAACCAGTATGCCCACTCCTGCTCGGCGCCTCTCACCAGGGGCAACTCCAGAGTGGAAGAGTGTCCAACCCCTCTCAAGGAAACTGGTTCCAGAGCCAGAGCCATGCGTTGAGGTGAGTCCGACTATTTCTAGTCGGAACCTCTCAACCTCACACACTAGCTCAGGCTCCTTCCCCACCAGAGAGGTGACATTCCATGTCCCAATGGCCAGCTTCTGTAGCCGAGGATCAGACCGCCAGGGTCCCCGCCCTCGGCCGCCACCCATCTCACATTGCACCCGACCCCTTTGGCCCCTCCCACAGGTGGTGAGCCCATGGGAAGCATTTAAAATGAAAAATGGGGCCGCATTGCCTTTGCCTAAACAAAGATAATTAAAATAAAATGTAATCTTTGAATGAGCACTTTTTGAACCATGCTACAGCAGCCAGACACAGAAGCTCTAACGCACACACACACAAGCACATGAACAGGCCTCTCACCAGACAGAGTACACTCACGCACACACGTGTACGCACACACACACATAGATAAACAGCTGAGGTCTGCTTGGAGCAGAAATAGGTCAGAGGAGATAAGAACGTGCACACTTTTACAAACTCACAGAGGAAGAGCTGCGGAGGAGTTTGTAGGCTCTTAACAGTTCACTTCTAAATCAAACACATATAATTATATAAAAAAGTGTTCTTATATGAAACAAAGTGTGATAAGTGATTGAATATGTGAAATGTGTGTCAAGTGGTTAACTGAATATGCAGGATTATGTATTATGAGTAAAATGAATGTTATTTTATGTTTTCTTTTAAGATTCACGGTAAACCAAAGAGGTTCTCCACTGCTGGGTATTGAAAAATAGTTTTGAATATTACATAGCACGTTAAAAGAGTGTTTTTCCACAGTTTGAGTAAATCTGGGTGAAAGTTGAAAATTTCTTCTGACTGAAGAAATTGGAACTTTGCCAGATGACAGATGGCATTAAGTCATTCTCTGCTGAGGGAGGGGGACAGCTGAAAGAGACATTATGTCATTTTTCAGTGAGGGCTGAGAGGAGGTGTAAAAAGTTACCTCATCATTAACCAATGAGTACTAACAAAATGATGTAATTCTCCATGGGGGGAGCAGAAAAAGCCCAGTTCCCCTATAAAAGATGAAAGTCTGAGAAGAAAAATTGCTGAGTTTTTGGACCTCTGAAGAATTCTTGTGGATTATACTGAACTCTCTGGAGCTGAAAAAGAAGAAGATTGGATTATCTGAAAAAGGGTTTTCCTTTTTGATCAACAAGGAATACTTTTTTGCCTCTCAGCCCGGATATTTCCAACTTCTTCACAATTTGGACTGGCTTCAGAGATGGAATAATTTTCCTATTCTTTTGGAAATCCCTTGTGGTACTTTCTGACAAGAAAAAGGTAGGATAATCTTCCCAGTTCTATCCACAACTAAATTTATATTAAAATTAAATCATTATGACAGCAAAAAGCCACTTCCTGCATGAAGACGGAAAATCAGTTACAAAGATTCCTCTGTTGATGAAAAATTAAAGTGAGTTTGGGAGAAGCTCTGTGCGCTGACGGAGCGCCGCAAGATTGTTTATGTTAGTGGAACACGGTGTACTTTTATCTCCGCTCTGCTGTTGAGGGCCTCACGGCAGCTCGACTGAGCAATGATGGATTAAAAGCTGCTCTTTTGTGGAATACTATTTTTCCTGATCTAAAAATATTTTAGTGGAACAAACCAACATCTTTTGATAAGATCCAACAATAATTATGGAATACAATTGGCTGAAGTTGCTGAAGTCATGAAGAATTAGTTGAATTTGCTGGATACTTTAAGAAGATTGGATTAATTCAAAAAGAGTTTACTCCAGGACAAAAGAAGTGTTTTTGCGGCATCGGGATCTGCTCTGACGGGTCTTGGCTTATCAGCTTGTTTAAGCTAAGGGAACACCGCTTCTGACGCCCTGGTTGTCAGTACTGCAGAGCAGATGATGGAAGACCTTGAGGAATTATATTGTGGAAAGAAGACTTGGATTAATGCCTGCATTCGGAGAGCTGATTGATTTTAAATCTGGAAAAGTTTAAAGAGAAGTTTTGTGCGTCGAGAGATCAGACTGCAGCAAGCTGAATGTTTGGAAAACAATCTTTGATGGATTAAAGCTGATTTTGCTGAAGGGATCCTGAAGATTGGAAAGTCAGTTATTGTTTTCGGGTCACCCGGTCTGACCACGGAGTGAGACCTACCAGCTGGAAGCTGACTGACCTTGGATATTCGGCTAGGAGAACACGATGTTCTAATTTTAGCCTCAGGCCTGCTTTGAAGGCCTTGTTCATCAGCATCGCGGAACAACTGAATGGATTACAATATCTTTGAATGGATAACACTTTTGAGGAATAATTGATTTTGCCTGGGAGGATTACCAGATTTTTTAGCCCTGAACAGTTTTGATGGATTACAACTGGGATTTTTAACACGACAGAATTACCTGGAGGTTTTTCTGTGGAATTACAACGAAGACTTATTCAGTCTGCTGGAAGTGCAGACTTTCCTGACTGGATTATAACAGGATTAAATGAAGATTTCTTTGGTGGGATTACAAAACAAGTTTTTCCTAAAGTGGATGATTACAAAACAAGTTTTTCCTGAAGAATTAAAAACACAAGCTTTTCCTATGTGGGATTAAACAAAGATTTGTCCAGTCTGCTGGAGTGCAGACTTCTGATTGGAGCACAACAGCATCACCTGGAGGTTTTTTCTGTAGAACAACAACAAGATTTCCTGATAGGATTAAAACAAAGTTTTCTGGTGGAGATAAAAACACAAGTTGGAACACACCAAGATTACCTGGATGGATTAAACATATTTGATCGGAATCAGATTATTGTAGAATAAACCAACATTTTAGAAGATTATACAAATTATACATTGGATTGCAACTCAATTCAATTAAAGCTAAAAACACATTAAGGCCCAGCGTGTGGAAGACATCTTTTGGTGAGCTGTGAATCATTTAGTTCTCTTAAATGCAAATCATGTAACCTGATTAAATCTTTTTCTGTAGTAAGTAGTGCTTATGCTGTTACCCCTGCAAATTAAATATTAAAGAATATAAAACGTACAAATTTGGATTTTTCATTTGACTCACCTTGATATTAAATGATGGGAAACTTGGTTCAAAGATAACAACAAGATTATTGGAGGTTTTAAATGGTTGTGTTAGCCAAAAAGAGTAAAACAATATCCTGGAACCTTATTTTCCTAGGTTCTAAAACTAACCAGACGGATAACAATTACTATCTACTAGAGGTAATCTGTCGTTAATGCGTGTTTCTCCGTGGGATACGATCTGACTCCATTCTGCTAAGTCGGGCTATCGGCGGAGTGAAACAGGATATGACATGCAGATTTGAAGACAGTAACAGTCTGGTTGAATTACCTCGTCTCAGCCTTAATCCTAACTAATCTTGAGACATATCGGGTAATACTCGTGTGCAAGGATAAAAGTTAAAAAACCCGTTACTGGAGAGGCTGGAGTGAGGACTTGTCGCAAGATCCTGCGGCTAACCTCACTCACGTAGAATTAACAATATATATATATATATATATATATATATATATATATATATATATATATATATATATATATATATATATGTATATATATATATATATATATATTATATATATATATTATATATATATATATATATATATATATATATATATATATATATATATATATATATATATATATATATATATATATATATATATATATATATATATATATATGGGAGTGGTGGCGCAAAGGTTAAGAAGGTGCGCTTGTGATCGGAAGGTCGCCGGTTCAAGCCCCGGTACCGACAACATCAAAGATGTGGGTGGGATAAGTGAAGTGGTCACACCTATCTCCACCCTCATCTGCCCCACTCTGGGCCCTTGAGCAAGGCCCTTAACCCACACCATCTGCTCCCCCGGGAACCCTAGATATCAGCTCTCTGCTCCACACAGAGGGCTGTGGTTGCTCGGTGGTCTGTGGTTGTGTCAGGAAGGGCATCCGGCGTAAAAACAACTGCCAAATCTTCATGCGACTAGATCGCTGTGGTGACCCCTAACGCAGGGAAAAAGCCGAAAGAAGAAAAAAAAATATATATATATATATATAATATATATATATATAGTATATATATAATATA
>JBBPBX010004827.1:0-12222 GCA_038048925.1 Garcialebias charrua
GTGCTACACTAAAACGATCCTTCTCTGTGAAGAGTTTTAAGTGATATGAGCTTAAGAGAAGCGTTCTGGTATATAAAGACTGTTGGATGATGTCACACGATGACATCATATGGCATCATCATGTGACATGATGGCACCCTTTGATCCTTGATGTCTATGTGACATCATGATGATGTCACATACACATCAAGGGTCTTTGATCTGTTGAAGTCTCCACCTGTGTGTTCTGTTTTTTGTTTGTTTATTTTTAAAAATAATCTGTTTTTTGTTTGTTTGTTTTTAAAATTACAATCTGTTTTTTGTTTGTTTATTATTAAAATTACAATCTGTCTTTTACTAAAATAACAAAATAGAATACAAACAACAACAACAATAAAAACACAAATAACAAAGAATAATAATTTGGATAAAACTATTTCCAAGATGTAGTTTTAGATAATTAGACTTGATTAAACAATAAGGATTAATCAAGGGATAACTCCCACTTTGTTTTTGGATTAATTTAAAGGTTATTTTATTTATTTTGAAATGTCTTCATGGTCTCGCCCCACAGTCTCTGTCCGACCTGCTCCAGCTGTGTGTTCCCTCCCGCTCTCTCAGGTCAGCAGATCAGCTGCTGTTGGTGGTTCCAAAGTCTAACAGGAGGCTGAGAGGTGACCGCTGTCACTGCCCCTAAACTGTGGAACAAGCTACCTTTGCACATCAGACAAACTGAGATACTTCCTGTTTTCAAATCTTCTCTGAAAACACGTTTTTCTCTTTGGCTTTTAACTCCGCTTGAAATGTTGGTTTTTAAATTGTTTTATTGTTTTTACTGTTTGCTGTATTGTGATTTTAACAGTTCGTTACTTTTATGGTTTCATTTGATTTTATAGTTTTGTATGCATTACAGCACTTTGGCCAACAGTGTTGTTTTTAAAGTGCTTTATAAATAAAGTTGTATCAAAACCTAATGGTTCTGACATGCAACATTCATATACCACATTATCTCTATGAATTACTTTAAAATGCATTAAGTATGATTTTTCTCATACTTCTTACAGGAGGAATATTAATAATAACTTTAACTTTATAAACTTTGCTGTCGTGAATTCTGGCTAACGTAACCATATCATTCACAGGCCCACCGTCTCTAACCTCTGCGCAACCACTTTTGGAATAGGGGAGTTGTAAATAAAATTTTCATTTTATTTCCAACAATTTTTTGCTCTTGGTTAGCATTTTTCTAGTTTTGGACTGGAGCCCAATTTTTAGGGGTCGTCTGCTATTGTTTTGCTACTTCTGCATCTTAAATAGCATGTTCCTGATTACGTATTCTGCCATTCATTGAGGCTTTGTTGTAATTTGACTATACGTACAGTGACATCATCACTGTATATAGTATGTGAGATGCTATGTCATGTTTTCTTGGACATTGGGAGAAAACCGGAGTACAGTACCAGAAATTAACACAAGTACCGTATACACAAAAAACATGTAAACTTGACCCAGAAAGACCCTAGGACCAACCCAGGGCTTAAACCTAAGACCCTCTGGTGTGAGCCAACATTGCTGTGTTGAACTATGCTGTTTTATTCCCCAAAACTCAACTCTTTCAGGCTTTTGTAATAAAATAGTTCCTCATTAGGACGTTTCCTTTGATATCAAGTGCCGAAAGAGTTCATCAAGATAATCATGCTAAAATATGTGCATTACATGTTTCCATTCTGGCAGTATGTAGTAATGCCTTCATGGCTACAAAAACATCTTGCAAATGTAATTGAGTTTGTTTCAACTGCCCATCTTTTTAGTGGCTGAAAAAGCATGTGAAGTTGCATGCAAGGGTTGGCAACGAGTTTATGGTTGGATATCCTTCCTACCAAACCCTGGGCTGCAATGGGTGACCCCATAATTATGGCACTGGGGCAATAACCTACCACATACAAAGAAAGATACATGGACTCAAACTGTCTGTGATGGCTGGGAATTGAACCCAGGTCAACTGCTTGGAAGGCAGCTGTGCTTACCACTACACCACCATCGCTAAAAAAGCTGTAGCCATATATGTATACTGTACATATAAATATATGTATATTTGTACTATCTCTTTGCGTCCCACGAACCCAAACAATCAGGCCAAAGTTTTTTAACTTCTTTTTGCTTACTTTCACTTGATCCCATTGCCATTATGGTAGATTGTGTGCTGAAATTATTATTAAAAAAAATAATGCTGGGCAAATATTAAAATTTTTAATCGGGATTAATCACATATGTTTGAGATTAATCGTGATTAATTGCATTATTATGCACAAAATTAAATTTTGACTCAAATATGTTTAAAGCATTTTTAAGTTACTGTTTTATATACAACAGGCTCAATACATTTTCAAAAAAGGAAAATTTTAATAGCAGTACTCCCTTAGCCTATTAAAGTACATAAATAATTTAATTGCTAATTTAAAGTATTTATATGCTAACATCATACCATAATTTGATATGATGTTGTTCATGTTTGTTATGTTTATGCCATCAGCATCTATAACAACTCTTAATAAAACCAGGAAGAGTTCCGACATTTAATTTCCCTTTGGGATTAATGAAGTTTTTGAATTGAACTGAAACATTCTTGCTATGACTTTTGGTATTTTTGCAATTCGTACGTTCGGAAATATTTAGATTTCCATCCATGTTTTTCAATAATAAACACAACAAAGATGAAAGTTTCTGAATCGCTCTTAGTCTGGTCCCTCACTTTGTCCGCACCAGCAGAACTTCTGGGATCATTGGGACACGCAAACACCTCCACCACGATAAGGTGACGATTCACTGGGGTGAGGGGAAGGGGGAGTTGTGAGTCTGTGTCTGTGAGTCTGTGTCTGTGAGTCTGTGTCTGTGAGTCTGTGTCTGTGAGACTGTGTATGTGAGTCTGTGTCTGTGAGTCTGTGAGTCTGTGTCTGTGAGTCTGTGAGTGTATCTGTGAGTCTGTGTCTGTGAGTCTGTGTCTGTGGGTCTGTGTCAGTTTGTTTGTGTCTGTATCTGTGAGTCTGTATCTGTGAGTCTGTGTCTATGAGTCTGTTCCTGTGAGTCTGTGTCTGTGAGTCTTTGTCTGTGAGTCTGTGTCTGTGAGTCTGTGTCTGTGAGTCTGTGTATGTGAGTCTGTGTCTGTGAGTCTGTGAGTCTGTGTCTGTGAGTCTGTGAGTGTATCTGTGAGTCTGTGTCTGTGAGTCTGTGTCTGTGGGTCTGTGTCAGTTTGTTTGTGTCTGTATCTGTGAGTCTGTATCTGTGAGTCTTTGTCTGTGAGTCTTTGTCTGTGAGTCTGTGTCTGTGAGTCTGTGTCTGTGAGTCTGTGTCTGTGAGTCTTTGTCTGTGAGTCTGTGTCTGTGAGTCTGTGTCTGTGAGTCTGTATCTGTGAGTCTTTGTCTGTGAGTCTTTGTCTGTGAGTCTGTGTCTGTGAGTCTGTATCTGTGAGTCTGTATCTGTGAGTCTTTGTCTGTGAGTCTGTGTCTGTGAGTCTGTGTCTGTGAGTCTGTGTCTGTGAGTCTTTGTCTGTGAGTCTGTGTCTGTGAGTCTGTGTCTGTGAGTCTGTATCTGTGAGTCTTTGTCTGTGAGTCTTTGTCTGTGAGTCTTTGTCTGTGAGTCTTTGTCTGTGAGTCTGTGTCTATGAGTCTGTTCCTGTGAGTCTGTGTCTGTGAGTCTTTGTCTGTGAGTCTGTGTCTGTGAGTCTGTGTCTGTGAGTCTGTGTCTGTGAGTCTGTGTCTGTAATAACCAGTGAATAAATTTGTCTAAACTATGGTAAATGGACAAAGCGCTTTTCTATCTTATCCAGATACTCAAAGTGCTTTGCACTACAATCTGTGTCCTCATTTACCCATTCATACAGCACTTTACTAGGGGTTCAGTGTCTTACTGAGGGACACTTCAGCATGTGACCACTGGTGGATTTGAACCCCCAACTCTTGCAATGGAGGATGATTGCTCTAACCATCAGTCGCAGCCGCGAGCCGCCCCTGTGGAGGAAACCAGAGTTTCCGGTGAAAAACCTACACAGCACGACTGTAACAGAGTTGGTTGCCATCACTGTGCTGCTGGTTTTTTAAAAACCAATTTAAAATCACTGGTCTGTGTTGGTAAATGTCTGTTTGAGTGTGAGGTCTGTTTGTCTGAGTCTGAGTCTTTGAAGGGAAGAGTTTTCAGTTGGAAGCGTTTTTATTTTTCTTCCAACTGTCAGGCTTTCGGAGACCAAAGAAATGGCGTGCTTTCTTCCAGAAGGATTTCTTTTTCTCTCTGTGCTGAACCTCGGTCTTCTCTGGCAGGGATTTGTTTTGGACCGAAGCCTGAATCTCTTCGTTGAGCTGGCTTAAAAACGTTTTTGATACGACTTTAAGCGCCTCAACATCCAAGCCATTGCTGACTTTGAGTTGGTCGTACGATGTTGATATTTGTTCCAGCTCTTGTCTCAGCATCGACTCTGTGTCCTCTGCGACCTGACGCAGAGCCTGGATCTCCTCCTCCATGGTCAGTTTGAGAAGATCCCGCTGGCGCTCATTTTCTGTGACCTGATCTTGTAATGTCACAGCCTGCTGATGAAGTGAGGCAACTTCCAGTTGGTAATTGTTGCTCAGATCATCAGTTACCAGTTTGGCTCCATCCAACAGCCGCTGGAGAGCCTCCGTTTTCTCTTTCTCCAGCCGGAGTTCAAAAGAAAACTTGTCTTGGCTCACGACGTGAGCCACTTTGAGTTGTTCACAAGAGGCTGACATTTGTTCAAGCTCTTGTTTCAGCTTCCGCTCTGCGTCTTCGGAGATTGTACGCAGAGCTTGGATCTCCTTCTCCATGGATACTTTCAGAAGATCCTGTTGATACTGGTTTTCCGTGGCCTGATCTTGTAATGCCACAACCTGTTGATGAAGTGAGACAACTTCCACTTGGTGTTTGCTGTTCAGATCATCAGTTACCAGTTTGGCTCCATCCAACAGCTGCTGGAGAGCCTCCGTTTTCTCTTTCTCCAGCCGGAGTTCAAAAGAAAACTTGTCCTGGCTCACAACGTGAGCCACTTTGAGCTGTTCACAAGAGGCTGACATTTGTTCAAGCTCTTGTTTCAGCTTCCGCTCTGCGTCTTCTGAGATCGAGCGCAGAGCTTGGATCTCCTCTATGGATACCTTCAGAAGATCCTGTTGTAACTGGTTTTCCATGGCTTGTTCTTGTAAAGCCATAACCTGCTGACGAAATGAGGCAACTTCCACTTGGTGTTTGCTGCTCAGTTCCTCGTTCAGGTGTTTGGCTTCATCCAGCAGCCGCTGGAGAGCCTCAGTTTTGTCTTTCTCCAGCCGGAGTTCAGACAAAATCTTTTCTTGGCTGATCACTTTAGCCACTTTGAGTTCCTCATAGTCCTGCTGAAGGAGCTTCTTTTCCTTCTGCTTGATGGAACTCTGTACCTGGGATCCAATCTTGGCACAACTTAGAGTTTCTGCATCGGTGTACTTCTGCAGTCTCTCGTATTGCTGCCGAACCTCCTTTTCTTTTTTTATAAAGATCTTTTTGAGGTTTTTCTGCTTGTCCAACTGGGCCTTGGTATCCTGAAGCTCCAGCCACAGCTGGTTTGCTCGATGGTTTGCACTGAACGACCTTCCCCTTTCTCTGTTGAGATGGGCGTTCAGCCTGTCGATCTCATCATAGACCGACGGTTTCTCAAACCGGGCTCCCTGGTTCCTGTCTTGTCTTGAATTGAGTTGTCTCTGAAAAGACATTTTCCAAAATTCGCTTCCAAAAATGTGCTACACTAAAACGATCCTTCTCTGTGAAGAGTTTTAAGTGATATGAGCTTAAGAGAAGCGTTCTGGTATATAAAGACTGTTGGATGATGTCACACGATGACATCATATGGCATCATCATGTGACATGATGGCACCCTTTGATCCTTGATGTCTATGTGACATCATGATGATGTCACATACACATCAAGGGTCTTTGATCTGTCGAAATCACCACATGAGGTTCAAAGATTTACCTGACTAAATAAAAATTAATCAATTATCTGTTGAAGTCTCCAAAAGTACAATCTGTTTTTTGTTTGTTTATTATTAAAATTACAATCTGTCTTTTACTAAAATAACGAATACAACAAAATAGAATACAAACAACAACAACAATAAAAACACAAATAACAAAGAATAATAATTTGGATAAAACTATTTCCAAGATGTAGTTTTAGATAATTAGACTTGATTAAACAATAAGGATTAATCAAGGGATAACCCCCACTTTGTTTTTGGATTAATTTAAAGGTTATTTTATTTATTTTGAAATGTCTTCATGGTCTCGCCCCACAGTCTCTGTCCGACCTGCTCCAGCTGTGTGTTCCCTCCCGCTCTCTCAGGTCAGCAGATCAGCTGCTGTTGGTGGTTCCAAAGTCTAACAGGAGGCTGAGAGGTGACCGCTGTCACTGCCCCTAAACTGTGGAACAAGCTACCTTTGCACATCAGACAAACTGAGATACTTCCTGTTTTCAAATCTTCTCTGAAAACACGTTTTTCTCTTTGGCTTTTAACTCCGCTTGAAATGTTGGTTTTTAAATTGTTTTATTGTTTTTACTGTTTGCTGTTTTGTGATTTTAACAGTTCGTTACTTTTACGGTTTCATTTGATTTTATAGTTTTGTATGCGTTACAGCACTTTGGCCAACAGTGTTGTTTTTAAAGTGCTTTATAAATAAAGTTGTATCAAAACCTAATGGTTCTGACATGCAACATTCATATACCACATTATCTCTATGAATTACTTTAAAATGCATTAAGTATGATTTTTCTCATACTTCTTACAGGAGGAATATTAATAATAACTTTAACTTTATAAACTTTGCTGTCGTGAATTCTAGCTAACGTAACCATATCATTCACAGGCCCACCGTCTCTAACCTCTGCACAACCACCTT
The DNA here is from genome assembly GCA_038048925.1 of Garcialebias charrua. Lineage (NCBI taxonomy): Eukaryota > Metazoa > Chordata > Actinopteri > Cyprinodontiformes > Rivulidae > Garcialebias > Garcialebias charrua. The sequence goes on from JBBPBX010004827.1 coordinate 6,910, forward strand.
TGGAATACGGGAGTTGTAAATAAAATTTTCATTTTAGTTCCAACAATTTTTTGCTCTTTGTTAGCATTTTTCTAGTTTTGGACTGGAGCCCAATTTTTAGGGGTCGTCTGCTATTGTTTTGCTACTTCTGCATCTTAAATAGCATGTTCCTGATTATTCGGCCATTCATTGAGGCTTTGTTCTAATTTGACTATACGTACAGTGACATCATCACTGTATATAGTATGTGAGATGCTATGTCATGTTTTCTTGGACATTGGGAGAAAACCGGAGTACAGTACCAGACAATAACACAAGTACCGTATACACAAAAAACATGTAAACTTGACCCAGAAAGACCCTAGGACCAACCCAGGGCTTAAACCTAAGACCCTCTGGTGTGAGCCAACATTGCTAAGTGTTGAACTATGCTGTTTTATTCCCCAAAACTCAACTCTTTCAGGCTTTTGTAATAAAATAGTTCCTCATTAGGACGTTTCCTTTGATATCAAGTGCCGAAAGAGTTCATCAAGATAATCATGCTAAAATATGTGCATTTACATGTTTCCATTCTGGCAGTATGTAGTAATGCCTTCATGGCTACAAAAACATCTTGCAAATGTAATTGAGTTTGTTTCAACTGCCCATCTTTTTAGTGGCTGAAAAAGCATGTGAAGTTGCATGCAAGGGTTGGCAACAAGTTTATGGTTGGATATCCTTCCTACCAAACCCTGGGCTGCAATGGGTGACCCCATAATTATGGCACTGGGGCAATAACCTACCACATACAAAGAAAGATACATGGACTCAAACTGTCTGTGATGGCTGTGAATTGAACCCAGGTCAACTGCTTGGAAGGCAGCTGTGCTTACCACTACACCACCATCGCTAAAAAAGCTGTAGCCATATATGTATACATATAAATATATGTATATTTGTACTATCTCTTTGCGTCCCACGAACCCAAACAATCAGGCCAAAGTTTTTTAACTTCTTTTTGCTTACTTTCACTTGATCCCATTGCCATTATGGTAGATTGTGTGCTGAAATTATTATTTAAAAAAATAATGCTGGGCAAATATTAAAAATTTTAATCGGGATTAATCACATATGTTTGAGATTAATCGTGATTATTGCATTATTATGCACAAAATTAAATTTTGACTCAAATATGTTTAAAGCATTTTTAAGTTACTGTTTTATATACAACAGGCTCAATACATTTTCAAAAAAGGAAAATTTTAATAGCAGTACTCCCTTAGCCTATTAAAGTACATAAATAATTTAATTGCTAATTTAAAGTATTTATATGCTAACATCATACCATAATTTGATATGATGTTGTTCATGTTTGTTATGTTTATGCCATCAGCATCTATAACAACTCTTAATAAAACCAGGAAGAGTTCCGACATTTAATTTCCCTTTGGGATTAATGAAGTGTTTTTGAATTGAACTGAAACATTCTTGCTATGACTTTTGGTATTTTTGCAATTCGTACGTTCGGAAATATTTAGATTTCCGTCCATGTTTTTCAATAATAAACACAACAAAGATGAAAGTTTCTGAATCGCTCTTAGTCTGGTCCCTCACTTTGTCCGCACCAGCAGGACTTCTGGGATCATTGGGACACGCAAACACCTCCACCACGATAAGGTGGCGATTCACTGGGGTGAAGGGGAGTTGTGAGTCTGTGTCTGTGAGTCTGTGTCTGTGAGTCTGTGTCTGTGAGTCTGTGGGTCTGTGTCAGTGTGTCTGTATCTGTGTCTGTGAGTCTGTGTCTGTGAGTCTGTCTCTGTGAGTCTGTGTCTGTGAGTCTGTGTCTGTGAGTCTGTGTCTGTGAGTCTGTGTCTGTGAGTCTGTGTCTGTGTCTGTGAGTCTGTGTCTGTGAGTCTGTGAGTCTGTGTCTGTGAGTCTGTCTCTGTGAGTCTGTCTGTGAGTCTGTAATTACCAGTGAATAAATTTGTCTAAACTATGGTAAATGGACAAAGCGCTTTTCTATCTTATCCAGATACTCAAAGCGCTTTGCACTACAATCTGTGTCCTCATTTACCCATTCATACAGCACTTTACTAGGGGTTCAGTGTCTTACTGAGGGACACTTCAGCATGTGACCGCTGGTGGATTCGAACCCCCAACTCTTGCATTGGAGGACGACCGCTCTAACCACTCAGTCGCAGCCGCCCCTGTGGAGGAAACCAGAGTTTCCGGTGAAAAACCTACACAGCACGACTGTAACAGAGTTGGCTGCCATCACTGTGCTGCTGGTTTTTTTAAAACAAATTTAAAATCACTGGTCTGTGTTGTTAAATGTCTGTTTGAGTGTGAGGTCTGTTTGTCTGTGTCTGAATCTGGGTCTTTGAAGGGAAGAGTTTTCAGTTGGAAGCGTTTTTATTTTTTATAAAATAATGTTTTTATAAATGTTTTTCAATGTGATACCTTAAAGGTCCACTGACATCATCTTAAAAATTTTCATGAAATGATAGAAGATATATGTTTTTTTATCATTCAGCTATGTTCGTTTTTGCAAACAAAATGATAAAATGATGAAATAATAAAATTCCGACCACAAGCGAATGCAACATTTGTGACGTAGGAAGCAGGACCTTCAGGACATCGTGTGGCAGGGAATACAGACCATCACAAACTACAAACCATCCCCCCAGACCTGTGACAGCTCAACCTCTACGCTGAATGAACTGAATGAGTTCTTTGCTCGGTTTGAGGCAAGTAACAGCACACCTGCACATAAACTCCCCCCCTCTCCTGATGGCCAGGTGCTGGCGCTGTCCTCAGACAGCGTAAGGCGATCATTCATCAAGATTAACGCCCGGAAGGCCTCTGGTCCTGACAACATACCTGGTCGTGTGCTGAAGGACTGTGCAGGGGAACTCGCAGCGGTCTTCACGGACATCTTTAACATCTCACTGAGCCAGGCCATCGTCCCCACCTGTTTCAAAGCCACCACCATCATCCCTGTCCCAAAGAAGGCAACGCCCGCATGCCTCAATGACTATCGCCCAGTAGCACTCACCCCCATCCTGATGAAGTGCTTTGAACGGCTAGTCATGAAAAGCATCACATCTGTCCTCCCTGCCTCCCTGGATCCCTTCCAATTTGCATACCGACCTAATCGCTCAACCGACGATGCCATCTCCTCTGCCCTCCACACAGCTCTCACACATCTGGACACGAAGGACTCTTATGTTAGAATGCTGTTCATCGACTTCAGCTCGGCATTCAACACCATCATCCCCCAACAGCTCATCCTTAAACTGGACAGTCTGGGGCTGAACACCTCAATGTGTAACTGGCTGCTAGACTTCCTGACCGGGAGACCACAGACAGTACGGGTCGGGAGTAACACATCTAGCACCATCACATTGAACACAGGGGCCCCACAAGGATGTGTGCTGAGCCCCCTTCTATTCACCCTGCTAACACACGACTGCACACCATCATACAGCTCCAACCACTTCATCAAGTTTGCGGACGACACAACAGTGGTGGGTCTCATCAGCAACAACTGATGAAACAGACTACAGGAACGAGGTGAGCCGCCTGGCCTTGTGGTGCGGACACAACAATCTCACTCTCAACGTGGAGAAGACAAAGGAGATTCAACCCCCATCATGTGCACCTTCTACAGGGGAGCCATAGAAAGTGTCCTGACCAGCTGCATCACTGTGTGGTTTGGTGCATGTACTGCATCCTGCCGCAAGAGCCTCCAGCGCATCGTGAGAGCAGCTGAGAAGATCGTCGGCACCTCCTTCCCCTCACTGCAGGACTTACACAGCAACCGCCTCACTCGGAAAGCCCTCTGCATGGCAGGTGATCCCACACACCCACTACACAGCTGCTTCAGACTGCTGCCATCAGGGAGGAGACTGAGGAGTCTCCAGGCTCGAACCAGCAGACTGAGAGACAGCTCTGTTCATCAGGCAGTCAGGATGCTAAACACTCTGCCTGCTCTGCCTCCCCTCCCATTTGAACTGCCTTAACACAAAAAACTTTCTCACACATTACCACACAACACAAAGATTTTAACACTGGACTCTGTGTCATCAAACGGGTTATTCACTAAACTCTCGGTCATGTGCTCATTCAGTTTGCACTACTTCTCATATTTGCACTAATGTTTGTATTACATTACTGCCTATAGTCATACTACTGTTTACATTCACTGTTTACATTTATTAATACTGTTTACATTTATTACTACTGTTTACATTTATTACTACTGTTTACATTTACACTACTTTTATATCTACACTACTGCTGATACATATACAGTATTCTCTGACTAGCCTTATTTAAGGATGCCCAATGTGCCTTACTGCATATGCCACTTTGCCTCTATACCAACATCAACTACCTCATACATATACTGTGTACATTAACTCATATGCTGCTTTGCCACTCTTTGCAAATGTCAATGCTAGAACCTTCAGTTTATTTTATAGATATACTTTTTATACTTTTTATACTACTATGCAAAAACTCAGGACAGTATTACACTTTTATTATTTCATTTTATGCTTATGTTCATTAAATGTTTAGTGTTTTAGTGTTGGTGTAAATTTTCATACTTTTATACTACTATGCAAAAACTCAGGACAGTGTTACACTTTTACTATTTTATGCTTATGTTTATTAAATGTTTCAGTGTTTTAGTGTTTAAATGGTTACTGTTGCACCGAGGGACTGAGAGAAACGCAATTTCAATCCTGTGTATGTCCTGTACATATTGCAGTTCTGACAATAAAGTTGACTTTGACTTTGACTTCAGTCTTCGTCTGCCATTAACATATTCATTCTCAGCCAGATCACCTTTTTTTGTCAAACTTTAAATATGCCGGTTCGATGTGTCGCATTTGGGTGTTCTAATATCATCAGTGAACAAGTGAGCCTTTTCACTTTCCCAAAAGATGTAAGACCTTCGTCAAAAATGGAATAAATAAAGCTGCCTCCCCTCGGACTGAGCTCCCTGCTTCCTGAACAGGTAAGAGTCAAATACATACGGTGCAGACCTAAATTAGAACCTGCTGTTTCTGCTCATCTAACTTCCTGCTTCCAAAACTAAAGACAAATAGCTCAAATCTTAACTTAGATTGATAATTTTGTTGTTTTATTTCTTGTTCGCCATGAATATTTATATGGGGCGTTCTAAAGACGTTCTCCTTCCTACGTCACAAATGTTGCATTCGCTTGTAGTCGGAATTTTCAGAGAGAAAAGCGGTTTTTAATTTTAGACTCAGTTTGGAAGGAATTTTCATTAATTTATCATTTTGTTTGCAAAAACGAACATAGTGGAATGATAATATATATATATAT
>JBBPBX010004827.1:12286-63351 GCA_038048925.1 Garcialebias charrua
TATATAGTATCTTCTATCATTTCATGCAAATTTGTAAGATGATGTCAGTGGACCTTTAAGATCTGCAAAAATCTAAACTAAGCAGTGAGTTTATTCAACTAAATTACTTGGCTGAAAGTAGAAAAGGTTGCAATTTATAAGTAAAAAACAGTAATTTGAAAGCCTGGAAATGGGTGAAAGTCATTCTCCTAACAGACATCCTAACCAAATGAATATATGAAGGTGAGCAGGGCTTTACTGCTCCATGACTGAGAAAATATTAATCTCCCTCTGATGAAACTGTAAAGTCATTCAAATTACTAATAGGACTCATGGCTTTCAAGTTGAGCTGAACACGAGTTTGTAACAGATCTGTACCGGGTAAGTTGCTATGTTTTTATTCTGTTTGATTATTTCCTTATTTTCTTATTTATGGTTTATTGTATCTGATTTTTTGTTTGACTGTTTGGCTTCACTGTATAGCATTTGCATCCAGTTAATTTGTGTTTAAATGTGATATTATGGAAATTGAAGAGGTGAGCCAACCAATCAGAACAGTCACTGGTGTTTAGTTTTATCATCAAACAATGTAAAAAAAAAAATTGTTTAGGAAAAACAGAATATGTGTTTGATAATGAAAATAAATGAATGTGGATGGAGTTTCACACTAAAGCCCCCGGTAGACCTGCGCGTACTGCCTGTACGCCTCTGTATGACGTACGTACGCTGAGGCAAGCGTTGCCCCGCGTAGCCCCTCAGGGCACGAACGCGCAAAGCTCTTTTTTTACGACAGTGCACGCTTGCGCGGTGTCTGACCATAAACTTCCCCGGCGCCGGACTGTTTTGTATGTTACACAAATGAATTAAATTCCCCTTCTTTATCGCTGATCTAGCCTGGTTAAAACCAGACCCTTGTCCTTCACTTCGCTTCGTACTAGGGTCTGGGACTTCTCCCATAGACAACGATTTCTCCGGTAGATTTTTGACCGGACCAATCAGAGAACAGAAGGGGCGGAGTTTTTGGCCCCTAACCCACGCCCCCACCTGTCCCAGCGCGCAGCCAGCGAGCAGCCGCATGTTCTCATTCAAAGCGATGCAAAGCGATGCAGGACTGTTTTATATGTGACACAAATGTATTAATTTCCCCTTCTTAATCCCTTATCTGGAGTTTTCTTTTTTTTTTTTTGCCAAAAGTCAAGTGATCGCTCCCTCCTCCCTCCTCCCCCTCCTCCTCCCCCTCTCCTCTCCTCGCTGCCAGCGAACGCGTGCGCACAGAATGCGCGCGTAGAGTGGCGTAAAGCCAGGACGCTGAGGTCTACGGGAGCCTTAAGCTAATCATGTAACAAATTTACATTTCTGACTGATTTCAGGGAAGATAAGACCTAGAGATCCATCCAATATTCAGGAACTTGTCAGAACACAAAACAACAATTCCCTGTTTGAATAAATTTTCCTTTTAAACTTGCAACCAGCTCCATGATTGCTGCCCTCAGATATCAACATCTTTCCCTTGATTGTAACAAACACAATGCGTTTAAAGTGAAGTCCCGCTTTTTTCCTTGCATGCCTTCATCAAAGGTAGACGTTTGTTTCGTCCACTCTGTCCCTGATCTGCTCTTTGTCATGTGAACCTTTTTCAGAGCCTCTTTCTGCATATCTTCCAAATTGTAAACTATGAATCTGGTTAGATGGTCTCTCATTGCAATTAATCAAATTTTCCTCAACAAGAAGACAGGGTGAAGGAGAGCCCTCTTGGAACACTATTCTGTGGGATGTACATAATTGGATTTCTGATAACTGAATTGGAGCTGGTGGTCACCTGGATTATCGACAAAATTATTAAGAATGTGCTGTGCTTGGCAACACTATGCAAATTCATTTATGAACTATCTGTGGACCTGTATTAGAGCTGAGCTGGCTGATAGATGTGTCATCTTTTATCAGGACTAAGGAACTTTCTTTCAGTGTTTACGAATGGTGGGAAAGAATAGCTCTCGCTCGACCGGACGTACATATCACAATTTTGGCTGTTTGGATTCACCGTGAGCTGAGATGTATGAGCAAGACTGTAAAGGCAGATGGAAATTACCAGAGCTCAGCTTGACCAGGTCTCTCTTGTAAATGAGTCCTCGAGGCTCAATGGGATTAACCTGTCTAAATAAAGGTTGAATGAATGAATGACCCAAAACCATGTTGATATCTGTATCTGGCTCTGGCCTTGGATGACTAACTATCTGCATTTCTCCTGGATGTTATAGAAACAAGATGCTCTGCTGCTCCCCCTCCACTCCAAGTACATGGACCTGTAGAGCTCAACCGAGCTTGCTGGTAAACACACCACCTCTTATCAGGACTATGGTTGGGGGGAGGCTCTGGTTCCTCAAACTCATGCCTTCTCTGGCCTCCCTCATTGCCCTCCCCTGGTTCAACAACCTAGGAGATGAAGGGCACCAATGGCTGCATTGCTCACCTGGCGACCTGTACCGTGACACCACCCACACCACACGCATATGTCTATGTCTATTTATGTTGCTTTTTTCATATGCTGGTTTTTTTTGCACGCTACAGGACACAGTGCAAGATTGCTTCTTATTTTTATTATTTTTTGCCCTGTCTTACCTCGTGTTCCCATTTTTCTAATCTAGAGGGGCAGGGATAGTGTAGACTGTAGAGGCAGGGCAGCGGCTCAGGACCGGAAGGTCCCGGGTTCGATCCCCGGTCACTGCATACCTCGTTGTGTCCCTGGGCAAGACACTTAACCCCGAGTTGCTCCCGGTAGGACTGGCTGGCGCCTTGCATGGCAGTCTACCGCTACCGGTGTATGAATGGGTGGATGGCTGGTATTGTGAAGCCCTTTGAGGCCACTCATAGGGGGCTGGAAAGCACTAAGCTCCATTTACCATTTAATCTAACGAAAAAGGAGTGCCTCTCAGAGGATGCCGCCTCAGTCATCCCATCTACCCAAGTCTGTGTATGTTTGTGGTTCTTCGAATGGGCTGTGCTAAAATGTAATTCCGTTGTGCTCTGTGCTATTACAATAAAGCTGATTTTGATTCTGATTCTGAAAACTAGCATTTCAAATGTCTCAAAAGCCTTGAGTGTTTCTGAAATAGTTCATAACTTGTTTTTGTTTGAGACGCTAGGAAGGGTCAGCTCACTGGAGGGCCATGAGACATGATGCAATAAAAATGTAACCCGACACGGAAAGTTCTCAGAGGTATGAGAGTCTGCCTGTGGTTGTTTCACTCAGACTGTGGGAGCATCTGGAGCTTAACAGAGAAATGCATAAGTGACTGTTTTATCTATTGTGGAAATGTGATACAGTATAAAATACAAACGGTTTCAGCATTTCCCAATGTGTATTTTTACCAGTATACTATATTCAATAGTATTACTGTGTAAGTTGTATTAGCTATTTTCTTTTTTTTATTAAGACTGTAAAATTAATCTTAGCGTTTTGTGACATTTGATTAGTTTGACTTGGACAATAGCTTTAATCTCTGTTTAAGATAGACACTTGAACACTTTTTGTTAAGAGTTGTTTTAAACATCAGTATGATGGGAAATAATGGAGGAAATCTTTCTTTCCTACAGCCATAATTTTACTGAATAATTTTCTTCTAGTGGTGGAGGAGCCTCTGAAAGTCAGAATCAGTGCTAAGACTTCTCTGTAACATCATAAACTGATAAACTCCCAGATCAAAAATTATCAGGACTCATTTAACATCTTACCTCTCCATCAATCTGGTTTCAAGAAAAAACACAGCACAACAACTGCTTCTCTGAAGGTTCTGAATGATGTTGTTGAAGCATTGGATGCTAAGGATTATTGTGCTGCACTTTTCTTAGACCTATCTAAAGCTTTTGACACTGTGGATCATAACATCCTGTGTCATAAGCTCTCAGAAATCGGTTTCTCTGATCACACCATCGGTTGGTTTTCTAATTATCTTTCCAATCGGAGGCAATGTGTTCAACATAACGGTACTTTTTCCAGCTATTTAACAGTTAAAAATGGTGTACCACAAGGCTCAGTTTTAGGACCAACCCTCTTTACAATCTACATAGCTAATGTAGGTCAGAGCATCCCTGATGCATCCTTACATTTCTATGCTGATGATACAGTTGTTTATTGCCGAGCTAAAACAGTAGCTAAGGCTTTCCAGTTACTGCAATCCGCTTTTGACATCATCCAGTCAGATTTGTTCCGTCTCAAACTTGTCCTAAATGCTGATAAAACAAAAGGGATGTTTTTTTCAAGTAGGAAGTCGGTCCCAGCAGATCTTCCTCTGATTTTATCCTCAAATGGTGTCCCTATTGAGTTTGTTGATTCCTATAAATATTTGGGTATCCTGGTCGATTCACATCTCTCATTTAAACTCCACGTGGAAAACCTAGTGAAGAAACTGAAAGTTAAACTGGGTTTCTTTTTCAGAAATAAATCATGTCTAACACTGAATGCTAGGAAACGCCTTGTATCTGTGACTTTCCTTCCCTCCATTGATTACGGTGACATTCTCTACATGAATGCTCCTACAAGCACCCTGCGGATGTTGGATGTTGTCTATCATGGTGCACTAAGATTCATAACTGGTTGTGATTATCGTACCCACCACTGCACCCTGTATTCACTGGTTAACTGGACATCATTAACCTCACGCAGACTCTTCCACTGGTACATTTTCATCTTTAAATCACTTCTTGGTCTGCTGCCCTCATACATCTCCTCCTACATGTCTTTGCGTGAGTGCAGCTACAGTGTGCGCTCTCAGGACATGATTACCTGCAGTGTTCCGTCAGTGAGGACTGAACTTGGAAAAAGGGCCTTCTCCTACTCTGCTCCTGCTTCATGGAATATCTTACAAAAAGATCTGAAGCTCTCGGCCCTGACCTCTCTGGATGGTTTTCAGAATCTGTTGGAATCCTGGCAAAAACCAATGCAGATATGTTCCTGTCTTTGATTTTTTGTACATCTACCTTATAATGTTTTTGCTACTTTTTGCTACTTTTTCTTTTCTTTTGTTTACTGTTTAATGTATTTGTATGATTGATGTTCATCATTCTTTAGTTTGTAGCAGGTCGCTTTCGTAAATGAGCCCTCGGGGCTCAATAAGATTTACCTGACTAAATAAAGGTTGAATGAATAAAATTAATCATGACTTGCTACATTACCCACTAACTTTTTGCTATTAAAGACAAATTTAAAGTATTGTCTTTTGATGTCTTATAAATGATCAAAATGTAAGCTAGTGATGAACATAAAGGAACTTTGGCAATCAAAAAACAACTTGTGAAACAAGAAGCAGCTGAGCAGAGTCACAAGCAAGAACTGGGTGATCTGAACTGGTAAGAAGTAATGACCATCATGTAAGACGTGAAGTGGAAAAAAGTGGTGACTAATGAGAAACAAATACGGTAATTAAAAAAGAAGTAAAGCTAACTGATAAAGAAACAAACAACAGAAAACCTACAGTTCATGTACAGTATATGTGTATACATTCAATGGATGGATGGATGGATGGATGGATGGATGGATGGATGGATGGATGGATGGATGGATGGATGGATGGATGGATGGATGGACGGACGGACGGACGGATGGATGGATGGATGGATGATTTTCCCTTTACAGCTGTACAGTATGACCATATTACTTGTGCATCAAGTTTAAATTTATTCTCCTGTTGTGCTACGGTGGATTTATTGAACAAATAATAAAGCTGAGTGATTGTACTGCTTTTAGTTTCTATTTGAATTATTGTTCTTTAATTAATACAGGGTGGCTGCTGTAACCAGCAAAGTCTCCAATCCAGTCAGTTGTTTACTTTACTCAATGAAAAACTGGAGCAACGGGTGCATCAGGTGACAGTATGCATGTCCCACATCAGGTCAGGTGAAAACTGAAAGTTATGCACCATAACTCATGTTCCCTGAAGGAAGGGAACGAGGTGCAACATAAATGCTATGGGAATTGCGCCCCCGCGCGATTACCTGAAGAAATATAATCACGCCTTTACTGCAGGGGTGTCAGCGTCATGCCAGAGACTCCGCCCTCTGGGTATTTAAGGCGCTGACGCCCATCCATCATTCTCCAAAATGCACTTCACCGAGCTTTCAGCATTGAAAGGGCCAGGTATGTTGCACCTCGTTCCCTTCCTTCAGGGAACATGAGTTATGGTGCATAACTTTCAGTTCCCTTATCAGTCATGTCACTCGGTGCAACATAAATGCTATGGGAACGTAATTCAATCACGCCCTTGAAATGCTCAGTAAAATGCATGCTAGTGTGAACATCCGCCTTTATTCAGCAGGCTTCCCAAGGCTGCTTTCTACTGTGTGTTAGAAAGGACAGCCTGAGTGAAATCACACGTAGTAACATCCAAACTGTAATGCTTTGCAAACATGTTCGTTGAGCTCCAGTTCTCAGTAGCACAGATGTCTGCAACTGGTACACCTTTGAACAGTGACCACGAGGTGGCCAAGCCCCGAGTGGAGTGAGCGCGCACTCCAGAGGGCATCTGTTGACCTTTGCTACTGTATGCCCTTTTTATGGCCTCAGACACCCAGTGTGAGAGGCGCTGCTTTGATAGGGCCTTTCCTGTAGCTGGTATAGCAAAGCACACAAACAGTTGATTTGTTTTTCTCCATTCAGCTGTTCTCTGCATGTAAGCGCTCAAAGCTCTCATGGGGCAGAGAGCCTTCAGCCTTTTCTGTTCCTGAGTGAGGACAGGAGCAGGTGGAAAATAAGAGAGATCAAAGTCCAGACTTCTGGGGTTCAAAGTCAAGACCTTGGGGATATACGCAGGATTAGGCCTTAGGGTGAACTTTGACCCGTCAGGAGCAAACTTGGTACACATTGGGTGTACGGAAAAAGCATGGAGGTCACCCACACGTTTCGCCGAGCAAAGAGCCAGGAGTAGAGCGGCCTTATAAGATAATAAATCTATCTTAATGTCGCTCAGTGGTTCGAATGGGGGATCACAGAGAGTCCGCAAGACCATACTAAGATCCCATCCAGGGTCAAGATCCTGCTGGGGGGTCTCTTTCTTAGCATGCCCTTCATAAATCTTATTATGAGCGGGTGCGCGCCAAGCGTCCTGCTCCCCCAGCCCTCGTGACAAGCTGAAATAGCTGATAAAAACACTGTAATGGTTGAGAAAGAACGACCTTTCTCCAGCAGGTCCTGAAGAAAGGTGAGGAGCTGGGCCAAGTCACATGAATAAGAAATAATATCTCTTTCCGTGCACCAAGCTTCAAAAATACGCCATTTCCGGGCGTAGAGAGACTGTGTTGACACAACTTGTGCATTTTGAATGGTATTTACCACGTTCTCGGGCAGGCCTGAGGCCACCAGTTTGTTCCTCTCCGCCACCAAGCCGCAGTTAGCCACAGTTCTCAGCCTAAGTGGCGAGACTGTTCCTTCTGGTGACGTGGAGGGTCCCTGGAGAGGAGTAGGTGGTGGAACCAGCTCTCCCACAAAAGCCCTGATTTCTGTGGTCCCTTGAAGGCCAACCACATTAGGGAGAGGGCCTTCCTGCAAATGTACCGCCATACTACTCTGATCGAGAGTGTTTGGATGCATAGGCAATCTGCTGTCATTATTAGACAAAAGCGGAACAGAATGTCTGTTTTTCCTCTTTTTGTTGGGAGTTATGGTTCGAGGGGGTTGCAAGTTTTGTATACGAGCAGATCTCCTGACTCCAGCCCGTTCCCTGGTTGGGTCTGCTTTACTGGTCTCCGGCCTCATCAGAGGCCTGGAGCCTGACAAACCTCTGGGGAGCTGTGTTTCACCCGGTGGGGAGGTGTCGTTTAAGAGCAGAGCTGATTCAGTACAGCGAGCGCGGTAACACCCTGCAGGATCACTGCGTGAGCATGGAGTGTCGCCCACTGAGGATAAGGGGACAGCTTCAGCATGAGGATGTGGAGCTGTTTGAGATGGTCCTTTGTGTTGAGCAGACTTTAGATTGGTTGGTGACAGAAAGTTCAGTCCTCTTCGATTAAAGGGAAGAGGAATCTGATTTAGCCCTGGTTCCAATTTCTGTTCTGCACTGTTTACACACGCTGCAGTTTCATCACAGCTGTCTTTGTGTGATACTGGTGTTGGCCTGCGGGCTTCTGCTGTGACCCCCCCCCCTCCGTCACTTATTGGCATCCGTTAAATAGGTGGCCAGGAAGGTGGGTTATCAGATTCTGTCGGCGCGCACCCCTGAAACGCGGACGTGTCACGGGTTTGTTTGATTTGTGTATTGCCAGCCCCGTGGTTTGCAACGGAGCGGGGACTGGAACACGTGACCCGCCTCACCTGTCTCTGTGAGGGCTGATCAGATATTCAGGTACCCGTTCATAAGCTTTCAAAACAGCTTCTTTAACAGACTTGTACACCTTTCTTTCAGCTGAAGGCAATGAAACATAAGCTTTTTGGGCCTTACCCACCAGCACACTTTGTAGTAGAATGGAGCAATCTGGATCACTCCAGTCATTGTCCTCTGCCATGTCCTCAAACAAAGAGAAAAACACATCAGGATCGTGTTCATTAAATTTAGGTAACAGCTTCAACATGTTAACCAAGTTACGTCCAGAAGACCCATCACCAACTTGAGACAGATTAAGAGTTCCACCACTTAACCTGCCCTCAGACCTCAACTTCAGATGCTCAGCTTCCAGAGATAATTTCTTAAGCTCCAACTCATGTGCATATGCCAACCTCTTATCTTCCTGTTCTTGTGCTAACTTCTTTTCCTCATATTCACGTGCTAACCTCTTTTCTTCCTGTTCCTATGCTAACTTCTTTTCCTCATATTCACGTGCTAACCTTTTTTCTTCAAATTCATGTTCACGTGCTAATCTCCTGTCTTCCTGTTCAAGTTCACGTGCTAACCTCCTCTCTTCCTGTTCACGTGTCAACCTCCTTTCTTCCTGTTCATGTGCCAGCCGTAACTTTTCCAACTCAAACTTCATTTCAACCTCAGATCTTTTAAATTGAAACATTAATTGAGAATCTTGAGTTACGGTTGGATCCAAAGTTTCCCCATCTGACTTAGAGGCACCAGTTAACGAATCTGCACCACCGGAAGTCATGTCCGTTATATCAGCATCTGAAAGAGAAATAGTAAAGACATTCATTTTTACAAGATTGTCTTTTAAAAAACTCTTTAGCTGGGGTAACCTCAATCCTTTTGCAGCTTCAAAATCAATTTTAAAGTGTTCAGCTACCTGACGAATCTGCTCCTTAGTGAGCTTTTCCAAAAGTTCTAAAGTTGGGGAAGCCAAAAAAGAACTCACAATATCCATTTTAACAAACCAAATTCCAACAGCTAGTCAGATACCAAATACCAAATTCAAACAGCTAGTCAGATACCAAATACCAAATTCCAACAGCTAGTCAGATACCAAATACCAAATTCCAACAGCTAGTCAGATACCAAATACCAAATTCCAACAGCTAGTCAGATACCAAATACCACATTCCAACAGCTAGTCAGATACCAAATTTTAACCAGAATACCAAATACCAAATTTTACTTATTTTAACCAGAATACCAAATACCAAATTTTACCAATTTCTTTGTCCAACCACTATAAAGAAATGCATGACTGGTGCAAACAAATGGCAAATCTCCATTTTCCTACAGCTAACTAAGTGAAAAAAACTAACTAACCTTAGCCTAGTCTTCAGGCCTTCCTCCAAGAGCCAAGGTAGCCAAAGCAGTTGAAGCACCAAAATGCCACTGGCAGCAAATCCCTCCAGGCCAAAACCTCTCAGGCAGCAACCAGGGCGGTGCCCTCAGCCCAGAATCCAGCCCAAAAATAACAAACAAAAACAAAAAACAGGGTCGACTAAAAATGGAGTAGCCAAAACAACAAACACCAGTCAGCACTCACTTATTTAACCAGCAAGACTTTCCTCCCCCCTCAAAAAGAAAGCCCACAAAATACCAAAACAAACAAAATCCTCATGGACCTCCAAGCAAACACACAAGGAACACACCACAACAAAAGTAAGACCAAAACCGACAAAAAAACAATCAAAGCAACCAAGCAGGAAAAAAAAACCCACAAGGTTCAGCGTAAGACGAGCCCCCACAATGTTACGTCCACCAGGCTCATTTGGTGGGGTAACATTAAAGGAGACCACACAAGGATTTTGTGATTAAATAAAAAAGGTATTTATTAAATTATTTTAGAGCAAAGAAACCAAGAAAAATGAATACCTGCTAGATAAATGAATAAATGAATGCCTAAAATGAGAAACCCAAAATGATTACTGTAGACAAAACTCACCAACACCAACCATAAGGTACAAACCAAACCAAAATGGTGTTCTGAGGAGGAGGAAGGGGGAAAAGCCTCCTTCCTGCTGCATGCATGGCAGCTTAAATAATAGGAGTGCACCAATCAGGGCAACACAAAACACCTGTGGAAGGCCTGTCTCCAGAACCATACCAGGAAAAAGAGGCAAAAACCACTGCAGCCGTAACATCTTCGATTAAAGGGAAGAGGAATCTGATTTAGCCCTGGTTCCAATTTCTGTTCTGCACTGTTTACACACGCTGCAGTTTCATCACAGCTGTCTTTGTGTGATACTGGTGTTGGCCTGCGGGCTTCTGCTGTGACCCCCCCCCCTCCGTCACTTATTGGCATCCGTTAAATAGGTGGCCAGGAAGGTGGGTTATCAGATTCTGTCGGCGCGCACCCCTGGAACGCGGACGTGTCACGGGTTTGTTTGATTTGTGTATTGCCGGCCCCGTGGTTTGCAACGGAGCGGGGACTGGAACACGTGACCCGCCTCACCTGTCTCTGTGAGGGCTGACGGGCCTGCTTGCAGGCACCTCTGGGCCTGTCTGTTGCAGACAGACCCGAGGCACCCTGCTGGGGTTTATTGATTAGGCTAACACCCCGTGAGCCGCGAGGGAGGGGGGAATGATGGCCCCGCCCTTTATATCGGCTGGAAGAATGGAGGGGACCGTCTTTTCTGTTTGTTGTTGTTGTTTTTTTGTTTTTTTGTTCAGGCAAGAAACAGAGAGGGACTGTTTTTTTAACTTTATTCGTGCTTATGTGTAACGACATATTTGACTTTATGTGACTCACAGCAGAGAAGACATGATTCGTGCATGAAACAAAGTCACCAGCTTTTTGTACCGTGCTACAAACAAAGTCTGGACGTGAAAAGGTCATTTCCCGTACCGCTTGGGCGGGTGATCCTGTAAAGTCAAGAAGCGGGCCTGGTTCATCAGGCACGCTTCTGTTTGGTGTCTTGATTTGCCAAGGAAGCCCTGTGTCTGACCGCCTGGCGGGGAACAAATCTGTTTTTACTCCAGGCGTGTTCGGTCCGAGGTGGACCCGGCGGTGGTCTCTGCCGGTGCTCGGCCTCGTATGCCGGCCGCTTTTGCGGTGGGGCACGTGTGGCTGAGTGGTGTCGAGGATGTGGGGCTCTGATTCCATCTGACTCCCTGGAGGGGGCAAATGCTCTTCTGGAGATCCCTAACCGGAGAGCCTCAGCCTGTTTGCGCCTCTGGTCCAGCCTGGTTTGAATTAGACCCAGAGCTTTTCCAAACAGTCCCGTCGGTTCTATCGAATGATGGAGAA
This sequence comes from Garcialebias charrua, assembly GCA_038048925.1. NCBI lineage: Eukaryota > Metazoa > Chordata > Actinopteri > Cyprinodontiformes > Rivulidae > Garcialebias > Garcialebias charrua. Next base: position 23,852 of record JBBPBX010004827.1, read on the forward strand.
AAGGAATTCTTTGTCCCTCCGGGAGGTCAGTTAGGGTCATCCACAGATGGCGTTGTGCGATGACCACCTCAGCCATGCCTCTGCCTTGTGCAACAGCTGATGTCCCCATCCTACGGGGCACAAAATCTGTTGCCCTGCTGGCTTCATCCAGCACGTCGGCGGCAGCTTGCTTGTCTGTCGTTACCTAGAGCTCCTGGAGTTTTTCAGCGAGGTATGCTTGCATCATGGCGGACGCGTTCATTGCGCGCGCCGCGAGGCCCTGAGCTCTGTAGCATTTCTCGAGCAGAGAAGCCGAAGCTCGATAGGCTTTGCTAGGGAGAGTTGGTTTTGTCCTGGATGAATTGGGAGCTAGATGAGACGCCAACGTGTCCTCCATTTGAGGCACATTGGCTATACCCGCTTCATCCATCCCATCCACGTTGAGGAACTGCGAGAGCGGCAGCAACATGGGAGCTCTGGGCTGAGACCAGGTGTGAGTCAGCTCTGTGATGAAATCCGGAAAGATGGGCATCCTTTGCCTCGTGGCGGCCTGCTGCTTCGAATAAAAATAATTTCCTGCCAACCTCGTGACCTGTTGACGAGGTGGAGGCTACGGCCATGGGATCTGTAGCGCGTCCGTTGCTCTGTGACACAAGTCGAACAGAGCAGGGATGGAAAAGTCCGTCTCCGGGAGCACAGGCGCCGGGATGCGGGAGAGGTCTTCTCCCTGTTCCTTGTATTCAACATCGACGTCATCCGCAGAAAATTCACCTGAGGCTGAAATCGAGATCTCATCCTCGTTCATCATGCCTCGAGTGTCGAATTCGACTGTCAAGTTCACCATGGGAGCCAGCATATCTGGGTTGTCGCCCCATTCGACTCGGGTGCTGTCATCCAGAGCCATGCTCTTGAGCTCCGGTGTGGGAGTGAGAGACTCAGTAGTGTCCGGGTCTGCTGGCGCCGCAGCGGCGCCCATGGCCTTGGCAACGATGTCCGCCCGGTGCCTCCTCACCGCCTCCAGCATCTGGCTGCAGTGTGGGCAAGACTCGGGCACGTCCAGCGCCATATTCGCGTGCAACATTCCCAGACAGACAAGACAGGCCTCATGGGTGTCCGTCGCCGAGAGGGAAAAACCGCAGCCGCTGGAGCAGGCGCACGAGGTTGGGCTCGCCGTCCTGCTGGTGTTTTGCGGAAGTCTTGTCTTTCGCTTTCCTTTCTCCAGAGGCCTGTCCGAGATAAGACGAGCGAGTCCTTCCAAAATCCTTTTTCTTTTTATTTGAGACGTCTCCTCCGTCGCGTCGCTTTCGCTGGCTAGCCTGCTACGAATTAGCAGAGGTAGCAGTGTGACGCAGTTAGCGCCGTCGAGCAAAGCAGTCTGCGGAAAGAGGAGAAGAAAAAACTTTGGGGTTAGGGAAAAATGTGCCGGACTAGCTTTCGCTAGCCCAACAGTACACAGGAATAATTCTCTGTACGCCCTGTGTAGGGAGCAAGCTCACCTCTGGTCGAGCGATGAAGCAACAGAGAAGTCCCGCGAAGAGAAAGTTCAGGTTTAAGCGAGGTGAAGGGCAATAAGAGAACGATGGCTGGACGTCAGCGCCTTAAATACCCAGAGGGCTGGGTCTCTGGCGTGACGCTGACGCCCCTGCCGTAAAGGCGTGATTGTATTCCTTCAGGTTATCGCGCGAGGGCGCAATTCCCATAGCATTTATGTTGCACCGAGTGACATGACGATAAGGGAACATCCCTTATTCAATCTGTTGATTTTTATTTTACTTGTAAAGTCAAGAAACATATTTGGTTTACATTTAGGAAAGTAAATGATTAATAGGCTTTAGAAAGACTCTAAACTTAATATCTGATTTTTTAAATATCATATTACAGCAGAGCCTTGTTGTGTGTTTCTTGGACTGTGTGTTTCTTGGACTATGTGTTCAAAATAAGATTTCACACAACATTTCAGCATAAGGCTATATGTAAATTATTTGAGCTCAATCATTATATAGTCCTCCTTCCCACATAAACATGCACACAATGACCCCAATGTAGGCCAAACTTTTAGTTCACAGCTTGGTTTAAACTTTTTTACTCACTGACTCATAAAACTGTATGCTGCAATTTGATCAAACTCATTTCTTAAGTTGAGCAACTCAACTCCAGTCAGTGATTTTGCAAGGCATTGATATATGAAATCTTGATTTACTTCTTAAACTCCTCAAATGGTTGATAAGGAATATACAGGTGGCACTTGTACCAAGTTTCTTGGTGATTGTAATTGTGCATGACAGCAACTATAAATGTCAAGGATCAGTCAAGTCAACTTTATAAGCACATTTTAAACAGAAGCTGTTACCAAAATACTTAACATTAAAATCAATTGGAATAATTTCATGAAAAAAATTAAGCTAAAGTCATGCATACTCAAAATTAATTAAAAGAATGACAAGTTTAAAAAATGCAAAGCAATAAAATACTAAATTGAGTCACACTGTGTAAAAAGTAACAGAAAACTGAAAGTTATGCACCATAACTCATGTTCCCTTAAGAAGGGAACGAGGTGCAACACGATTGCTATGGGAATCAGCGCCCCCGCGCGGTTACCTGAAGTAATACACTCACGCCTTAACGGCTACGGCGTCGCGCCAGAGGCCCCGCCCTCTGGACATTTAAGCGGCTGACGCCCGTCCATCTTCCTCTAAAATGCACTTCACCGAGCTTTCAGCATTGAAAGGGCCAGATGTGTTGCACCTTGTTCCCTTCTTCAGGGAACATGAGTTAACTTATGGTGCATAACTTTCAGTTCCCTTTCAGTCGGTCTCTCGGTGCAACACAATTGCGATGGGAACGTAATCCATTCACGCCCTTGAAATGCTCAGCAAAATGCATGAGAGAACATCTGCCTTAATACGGCAGGCATTTCCCAGCCGCTCTCCACAAGGTATGTAGAGAGCACATCCTGAGAAGAAAAATGCCATATGTAGACACATTGTCCTGATGTTACCACTGGACACATAAATGAAAACACCAGCTAGAGACAGCATAAGTGTCCTCTGCTAGTGTAATTACTCATTATCCGCCTTTTTCCCTGGAAATCTTGAGAAGCAGGAGGAAAAGAGCAAGGGACCCGTTACGCCACTGGTAATCAGATGGCAATGTGGAGGTAGAAAACCCAGTTCAAGCACAGGGTAACCTTCCAGGTCCCCAGGGGAAAAATGTATGTAAGGTAGTCCCCGACTTACGAGCACTCTTACTTACGAGGTCCCGGATTTACGAATATGCATCTTATTAAAAAAATATATATTTTTTTTTTATAAATGAATACGTGTACAGTATTGTACAGTCACCAAGCACTTAGCCTATCCTAAAACAGTTTGTAAAGATGAAGTAGTGAGTTGAGTTGTCTCCCTTTCACATAAAGGGAGCTTGCTCCCTTTATGTGAATGGAGCCTGCTGGGGAGGAGGGAGACAATTCAACTGACTCCTTAACTGTGTTATGGTGTAGTTACACCGAACAGCTTTTCAACCTCCAAAAAGCTCGACACGCACGCAAGTGGACGCACTTGTGAATGCAGCGTGTTCGGAGCTGAACGCCAGAACGCGAAACAGCTGCTGGGTGTGTGGGAGGAGCTTACCGGTATACAGAGTCCTGCGCACAGAGTCCTCACTGCACTCCGCCAGGCGAGGAGCCTTTTATTTCCGTCTCTGTCGAGCAGACTTGACTGGTCGTGAAGGAATTGTCGCGAACACACAGCTACAATGAGTTTCTCTTCCATAGTCCACGACCTCGCGGGTCTTTTCTTTTTTTTCCGACAAACAATACGTCACATAGTGCGCGCGCACCCTCGTTTCCGCGTCACATAGGGACTCTCCCCCTGCCCCCTCTCTTCTCCCCCCGACTCTCCCTGATTGGTTGACACACCAACCAATCAGGGAGAGTTGAGCGGCGTTTGAAAGTTTGAACCGCGAAATCTTCAGCATGTTGAATGCGCGGATTGGAGGCTGAAGCCGGTTCACGTGCACGGAAAAACGCTTCCCAGCACGCTCAACACGCACGCGACCTGATGCCAGACGCCAGGAGGTGCCTGGAAGCGCGTCCACCATTGACTTTACATGTGTAAGGGGTTAAGAGGAGGTCAATATTAATACTGACCTCTTTACCTTAATTAATTTACTTATTCAGATTGAATAGTAAATTCACGGATTCTGTTCTTTTTCAGTTTACCCAATGTTTCTGTGATCTTTATGATGGATAAATAAACAGAGCTATAGAGTGACAATGGACACGTTAACTTAGCTTGATATGTCAAAGAGACACTATCATTTATTTAAAATGAATCAACTAAATTAACACCATTACACTTGATTGACATGATTTCACTTTCTTTCAAATTAATACGTCAGCACACTTAAATTTAACACAACAGACTTCAATATTGGATGTTAACATATTTAGTCTGTGGGCTCTTCAGCTTAAAATAGTTTCCAGCTTAGAATTGAGGGAAAAAGATAGGAGGAAAGATTTAAGAAGAATTGGGAGGTTAAGAGAGGAAGTTTATCTTGCATTTATGAAACCAGATGACACTCTTCCGTACGCGTCCAGCTAAGATATCATCACACCTCCAGCAAGCAAACAGCTGCTCCTTTACCTTAAGACGTCCGCCTTGGTTCTGGTAAAGAGCTGTGGTCAACTTTAGACTGACGAGTCGTCGGTCCCGCAAGTCCAAGCTGGACTCCACGCGTGTTTACCTTGTCGGTGTCGGTGATACTCGCTTTCGTCGGCAGAAGTCGTGACAGTCGTGGCTTCTTGGCTCAAGATAATTTATTCCAGGAAGGAATAACAAAGTTTTTGAGCTTACGCTCGGAGTGGACCCATAACAACATGTTATCAGTCCCAGCTGGATGACGAGTCCTTAGCGCGTGACTGTTGGTCATTCAGCTCTTTGGAAAGTTCACATCATCTTTCGAAGCTCCCAGAAACTCTGAAGCGTTCTCGCACAGTTAGAACTTAAAAAGCAGGAACAAAGAGAGGAGTGCACTTGCCTTATCAGGCCCAAGGTTACAGCCAGAGCAGAGAGAGATTTGTTTAGGGAAAGGCACAGCAAGCTGGAGCCCTTTCATGAAAAACACGGATTACTGTCCTCTGAGTTTCTAAACAAAACCGTCCGGTCTCTGTGACCCGAGATTTCACCTTTGACACAGCAGTGAACACAGTTTAACTCTCACAGAATAACACAGCTTAAAAGCACACATCATGAAAATGACAAAAGTTATTCTTTTGATCACATCAGCCTAAAATCAAAGATAGAAATAGTCTCTTATTGGTGACTATATTTATCAGATTATAGCTAAATGAATGATTTTGTAGTAAATGTCTTGCTTTACTGAGAGGTCAGTAAAGGTCATCACTGGACAGTTCAAAAACCTTAATTTGACCCTGGGTAGGTCCATTACATCTCCCCCCTTTTGGAAGCCATCGCCAGTCCTTGGGGATGGGGTCCAACACGAAAGGAAACCTTGAACTGTCTTTGATCTTGAAGTAATCCAGCAAGTGGAAAAGAAAAATCAAAAATTATAATCCCATAAAGTTTTTGGAAATTCCATACTGTTCGGAGGTAATCCCATTGCGAAAAGCTTTTAATCCCTTGGAAAACTGAGTCTGTTAACTCTTGGCAAACAAAGTCTGTGATCCTTTGGAAAACAAAGTCTTATAATCCACAGCGGTAATTCCACAACGATTAGTTTTGTTGATTGATCAGCAACAATTGTTTTCATAATCAGCATGTAGAGGGGATCCCTCGATTGACGCAGAGGAGGCGACCCTTGGATGAAGGTTGAAGACCAAGCGTTGGAGCTGCAGGTCCCCACATCGAAGGTTGTTGGCTGGTTGGTTTCCAGTCAGTGCCACTCTGGTTCTATGTGTCATGCAATTATGTGGTTTTTTAGGTGGGCTTATGATTGGGATTTTACATTAAGCCTTACCTATATGCACCTGGTATGTAAGCTATCATGGTTTAGATCAGCTACAATTACCAATTAAGGGGTGGATCAATTCTGTAAAATTAGATATAGGGATCTGTACCTATAAAATTTTGGAGGGCTTCTGTAACGAAGGCCTCTAATTCCAAACTATTCCTCCATTCATTACTTAGTTTAGGTTAAACTAAAATAAAAATGAAATATAGTTTGATCTAAATGTCTGTTGTCTTTTAGACGAACGACGTAGGATTTGGTATTCCTAATAAATTTTGAAGTCTATGGCGAGACTCATCAAAATGAATAGACAATCTAGAATAGAAACGATCGAATCGGTTCAATTTAGAAATTATGAGACCAGTGTAGTTTATTGTACCTTGAGTAGCTTTAAACTACATTGGCTCTTCGACGAGTGAGATTTAACAAAACGAACTGCATGTTGGCATAGTTAAATCCATATCATTCATTAACCAATGTTAATACAAAACCTTTTTGGCTGGGAGTGTTCAGAACCAAACAATATCTCAACTGATGACAACAATAATGACTAAACAACAAGGAAACAACGTTTCACTGCTTCGACACACTCTTGTCGTCAGATTCCAAAGTGCAACACACAAGAAAAACAGGTCTCAACTTTATGACCGAGGTCAAATTAAATCTCGTGGATTTAAACGGTTGTTAAGGTTAGTTTTTTGTTGTGGGTTTTAGGCTTAGCGTTTCTAAGTTCAAATTGGACAATGCGACTTATAGGGTGGGAAAGTACGGTAGTTCAAACCTGGCTAGTTTATTTACTAACTTGTGTTTGGACGACCTTATTATCCCATGAAGTCGGTGTGTTTGTGAGATCTTTGTCTTTTGTGGAGTCATTGAACGCCTTGTAAGGTTTGATCTGATTTCGATGTACCCATTTAGCAATTGGCTCTTTGCGGCCTTTGCTGATTTTGATTTCGTAGACGACTGAGGACACTTTGTCTGTTATCAGATGAGGTCCAGTCCACCTGGGCATTAATTTACGGGCGAGAGTTCCGGTCTCGGACCCTCCTTTCCCGGTTGCTGGAGCGAACGTATAGTACCAGACTCTGTCTCCCACCTGGAGTTCATTGTGAGAGGCCTTCTGGTCGTAGTACGCCTTGCGTCCTTCAGCAGATTTTTCCAGGTTTTTCTGGGCGAAAGCAAAAGTGTTTCTGAGGTGTACATTCAAATCTTTCATGTATTGTTGTGTAGTGTAGGCTGTCGCCATGGCGGCGTCGCCTGGTTGGTACAACAGGTGTAGAGGGAGAGTCATTTGTCGACCGGTCATCATCTCGAAGGGAGAGATGCCAGTTGATGTGTGTGGAGTGGCTCTTATGGCCATGAGGACCAGAGGGAGTTTCACATCCCAGTCCTTGTGGTTTGCAGCCACGTATTTCTTCAAAATACTCACCACAGTTCTGTTTGCTCTCTCTACTTGGCCTGAAGCCTGTGGGTGGTAGCCGACATGAAAGTTGGCCTTGACGCCTAGCGTCTTCCACAGTTCTTTCATCACTTCACCTGTGAAGTGTGTACCTTGGTCTGAGTTCACCCGAAGGGGAAGTCCAAACCTTGAGAATATATGATTCATTAACAACATAGCAGTGGTTTGTGCTGTGTCGTTAGGAGCTGGTAGGCATTCTACCCATTTGGTGAATGCACAGGTTACCGTGAGAAAATATTTATTTCCTCTAGAGCTCTTAGTGAGTGGTCCAACCCAGTCGATCTGGAGGTCAGACCATGGGAATGCAATGCCTCTGCTTTGCAGTGGTGCTCTGTGAAGTGGTCTGGTTGGCTGAAACTGGCCACAGACCACGCACCCTTCAATGTAGTCCTTGACATCCTTTTTCATTCCAGGCCAATAGGCAATTTGTTTTAATGCCGTCAGCGTGGCTTTATCTCCTTTGTGTCCTGCAGACGGGAGATCATGGGCATGAACTAACATCACCCCCCTTTGGTCATGGGGAACCACGAACACAGGTGAGGACGTTGGTCCATGAGCGAAAGTTAGGATGCCTTTGATTAGTTTTAGCTGTTTGCGCAGCTGGTAAAGGACCTTAAGGTCTGGATCGGAATCCAGTTCGTCTTTAGACGGAGTGTTTTTGTCTGGATCAGTCAGGTACAGTATCATGGAGTTGATAGCAGGATCCGACTTTTGTAGTTGGATGATGTCTGGGTCAGTCAGTGCGGGTCGTACAGAGACTGCGTTGTCAGCAGGTCTGGTTGCGGCCTGTGCACGTGTGACTGCCATAACCCTGACTGAAGGTTGTATTGGCAGAGTCTCGATTAACCAGGAGGGGTCGAAGGACCATAGAGGACCTTCGTCGGCTCCTTCCTTGGCTAAGGAATCTGCAATGTCATTGTAGTGCTTGTCATCGCCTGGGACTCTAGAATGCCCTGGAACTTTCTTCCAGTAGATCTGTAAGTCGTGTGATGTCACCAAGTGATCACACGCTATGAAAAGCTCTTTGTGTTTGACCACTTTTCTGTCGCTTGTTAGGAAACCGTTCTGTTTCCACACAGCGAGGTGACAAGCGAAACTCAAACGAGCATAGTTAGAGTCAGTGCAGATGACTAGCGTCTTGATGGAGCGTTCTACTACCATCTGGAGAGCTATTAGGATTCCTGCAATCTCAGCGTACTGAGAAGTCTGAGATCCTAATTTGTAGCTGAAAGTTATCTGTTCTTGGTCTTGGAGGAGAACTCCTCCAACACCTGCTCTGCAGATCTTGTCGCGGAGGAATGAAGATCCATCCACGTACAATGGGTGGCCGTGGCGTAGTGGTAAGGGCAGTCGTCTCCCGATCGGAAAGTTGGCGGTTCGACTCCCGGGACCCGCACCATGTGTCGTTGTGTCCTTGGGCAAGACACTTAACCCTGAGTTGCTCCCGGTAGGACTGGAAAGCACCTTGCATGGTAGTCTGCCGCCACCGGTTTATGAATGTGTGTAGCATTCAATATATGTGTAGCACTTTGAGATTTTCAGTAATGAAAAGTGCGTTATAAATTGAATTAATTATTATTATTATTATTAATGTTGTCATATCTTTGCAGATATTGTCATCAAAGAAGTGGTGATTCGGGTCTTCAGTTACTGGGGGTTTTACCTCAACCGGCGGCTGGGTGGCTGGTACATCTTGTGTACACTTCTGGCAGATTGCCAAGTCCGTCCCCAGATGAGACTTCTTGTTTTGACCATAACGTATGTCTAGGTTAAAACTTTGAAGCGCCATGAGCCACGTTGCAACACGTGAGTTTGTCACCACACCATCTCTGATGCGTTCACTGTTAAGAAAGGTCACTGGCTGGTGTTGTGTTTCCACAATGATTTTCTGTCCACCAATGTAGCTGGAGAAATGTTTAACTGCCCACACTGTGGTCAGTAAAGCTTTCTCACAGTCTGAGAATCTCAACTCGGGGCCTGCCATCGTTTTGCTGGCGTAGGCTACTACACGTTTGTCTCTGTCGTGTATCTGGTACAGACCTGCACTTATGCAATGAGCTGAGAAGCCCACTTCCAAGTAAAACTCTTTGTTGTAGTCTGGGTAGACTAAACAAGGGGCTGACTTGATCCTGTTTATAAGAGCGTCCATTGCCTGTTGCTGTTTGTCAGTCCAAACAAATGGTACGTCTTTTTTAAGGAGTTCAGTCAGTGGTTTCGCAAGGTCCGCATAGTTTTCGATGAATTGGTTCGAGTAGTTACACACGCCCAGAAAACTTTGTAGTTCTTTGAGATTGGTGGGGACTTTGAGATTGTCGAGGCCTTGGGTGCGAGTCAGCTGTGGTTGTACTCCGTCAGGACCTACAAGTAGGCCAACGTAGTCCACTTTGGTTCTGCACCATTGGCATTTTGACAGTGATATTTTAGCACCAGCAGTTGTCAGCTGATTCAGAACGTGGTCGATCTCAGCCAAATGTGAGTCCAATGTTGGCTGCCTCAAAAGGACATCGTCCACGTAGATCAGTGTCCCACGCTCGTGGGCGTCTGGACATGCTTTGTTCAAGAAGATGTTGAACTCTGCAGGTGAGTTAGCGTAGCCAAAGGGACACCTGTTAAAGGTGTACTGACGGCCACCAAAAGTGAAAGCTAGTTTGTACTGGTCCTCGGCGCGCACAGGGATGGTCCAAAAACCAGAGGCGACGTCGAGGGTCGAGAAGTACTTACCATTGGTGACCTTGGGCAGTTCCTGTTGGAGTTGCGTCATAGGCCATCTGGATAAGGGAACTTGTTTGTTTAGCTTTCGGTAGTCTATAGTGAGTCTCCACTTACCATTTGGTTTTAACACCGGCCATAAAGGCGCAGAGTAAGTGCTGTTACAGTATCGGATGATACCTTTTTCTAACAGGTCATTAATGATTTCTCTGATAGGTTGATGTGCTGCCAGAGGAATCTTGTACTGTCTGACAAATGCAGGGGGAGCATTAGGCGGGGTTGGGATGCTCACTGTGTGGAGCGTGGTCAACCCACAATCCATCGAGTCAGTCGAGAATGATCTCTCATATTTTAGAAGAACTTTGCGAAGTTTGTCCCTTTCTTCATCAGTTTTCAGGGCGTCGGCTTGGGCGACCACCTGGTCAATCTGTGAAGCAACTGAGAGGGGTTCTTGTTCTTCGGGGAGCTCCAGTGAGTCCCCTTCAGTGTCGTAAAACCTGTCAACAGGTAGTGCACTGTAAGTTTGAGGGCATAGACTGTCTCCTTTCTTGAAACCGAACCTGCGGACAGTGTCCTGGTCGGACTCAGCGGGGGAGAAAAGAGCTATGGCCTGTGTTGGTTTCGTGAACAAGACTTGCCCCGTGTGACGACTCGGGATCAAGTTTTCCGGGAGTCCTCCCAGAAATGGAATGCTCAGTTCAAAATCGTGAAAATCAGTAGAGATCAACCATCCTAGCTGTGTGTTTTTTTGGATCGGCACCTCTTCTGTGCTTGTGTTGCACACAGCAACAGTCGTGGTTCTGCCGTCGAGGGTCACTTGGCATGTGGCCTCCATGGACAGTCCTAAGTTGAAAAACATAGGAGATGGTTGAAAGTATGCCTGTTTTGTGCTAACAGCTTGTCCTTTCATGATGTGAATCATCACCGGCTTGTTCATAACCTGAGGTGGTACCACAGTGTTATGGCTGATAGCAACCTGGCAGACCTCTGGTATGGTCTGTCCAGCCCTAAGGTTCTCTGTGGTTAACACAGGAGAGTCCTTCGTGGCTGTATCCAGTGACCACAGTACATTGTTGTTGATGTCCACTCGGACACCTAATCTTACCAAAATGTCGGAGCCTATGTAGGTTGCATGTGGTAAGTTCGGGACCACGAGGAACGGGTGATCCAGTTCTCGTTGGTTCCAGGTTAGTTTGAGGTCAATGATCCCTTTAGCGGTCATTACCTGTTTATCGTTGGGGTCTAACGAAAAGCGGAAAGCCTTTTTGTTCAGACCTAGACCCAACTGTTTCTTAACCAAGGTTCCAAAGAAAGCTTGGCTGATCGCTGATTTCTCCGTCCAAGGGGACAGAACAGCATCATCGGTGTGGGATCCTTGGATCTCAACACCTTTGACTACCTGTGGTAGGTAGTGTTCGGTGAGTGCCAACTGTTTCAGCTCGCAGAGGGGGCTCTCTTGTTGGGCCTCTACAGCCTCACCTGTAGTCGAAGGTTCACCTACAGGGATTGTGCTCTCGTCTGAGCATTCCCTTTTGCCTTCCGCGGTGCCTGCCGTTAGACGGTCAGTGTTACCCTGTATAGGCATATCGATCGGCAGTGGTTGACTCACTCTGGTCCACATTGTCTGATCGCCATAATCTATAATCGCGTCGAAGCGGTTTATAAAGTCTTGGCCAACCAAAAATGGGAATGAGTCCACGGTGGACACGTGTACCGGGTGGTATAGCGTCGTTTCACCAATCTGCATGTGAACCATGGCTATAGCTGTCAGGGTTGTACTCGTCTCCGAGAGACCCTGCAAAACTATAGCACATTCTCTGAGGGGTATTTCCCTGTCAACACCGTTAGCAGCCAGCCGTAGCTCTTCCAACAGTGTGGGTGACACAATGGTTATGTCAGCCCCACCATCCAAGAGGGCCTCTTTTGTGAGGACCCCTTCCAACGTGATGGACAGGTAAGCTTTCCTAGCGGGCCCCTTTCTGATAATGTTACACAGGAACCTATCAGGTTTTCTCCGACGTTTATCACGTCCACCCCTGACTGTGTGAACTTCATTTATCAGTACTGGTAGTGCAGACACACACGGGTCTGACTGTTCAGTTCGTGGCGAGCCACTATCAACGGTGAGTGAGCATTCCCCCCTTTTTCCTGACGAGGGGTCCTCGGACTCCGTAACAACGAAGTCATGGTTACAGTCAACGTTTTGTTGACTGTCACATTCTGGACTGTCAATGATTTGACTGTCATTACCCTGATTGTCAGCATCCTGACCATCAGTATCTTGGTGACCGTCAGCAATTGTGGCATTGTTGTTAATTGAGTGCTCTGAGTGTTTGTCAACGACTGTGCTGCACATTACCCCAGGCTGGTTATCCTTGTTTGTTTTTCTTGAAATTCTCAACCATCAGACATAGTATCTCTGAATCTTCTGCAGTCAAAGGTTTAGGGCCCTTTTTCTCTGACTTTTGAGACTGTTGTATGATCTCAGATTGTTCCTTCTGAGGTGCAGGAGGAGCAGGTCCACGGCTCGGGTGTCCCTTCCGGGACCATCCTGGTTTTGAAGGTCCCCTCTGGGACCACCCTTGGTACGGGGGTTCCTGTTGGGACCACCCTTGGTTATATGGGTTACCTCCGTACCCATAATCTTTACTCCCCGTACGGGCCACCAGATGTAAGGGGTTAATGAGGAGGTCAATATTAATACTGACCTCTTTACCTTAATTAATTTACTTATTCAGATTGAATAGTAAATTCACGGATTCTGTTCTTTTTCAGTTTACTCAATATATCTGTGATCTTTATGATGGATAAATAAACAGAGCCATTAGACATTAGTGGATGTCGTCGGGTGAGTCCAGCGCGCTGACGGAAATAATACCACCAAACTGTTTGTTTTTTAACGACCCGCGACCATCAGGTCGTGGCGGTGGGTTATTAACTATCTTCAAATCAACTTTTGACTGTAAACAACTGTCCATTCCAGTCTCCTGCTCTAGCTTTGAGCTGACTGTGTTTGAACTCGGACATTCACCTGTAACTTTGTGTGCTCTTGTCTACCGGCCGCCTCGTTCTAAGAACTTCATCAGCGAGTTTTCTGATTTCTTGGCTGAAATTACAGCTAAATATTCTCGGGTCGTCATTTCAGGCGACTTCAACTTGCACGTGTGTTGTCCTGAGAAGCCCATGGTTAAGGACTTTTTAGATTTATTGGACTCATTTAATTTAACTCAACACGTGAACTCTTCCACACAGCAGCGTGGACATTTGTTGGACCTTGTTTTAACATGTGATGTGACCGTTTCAAACCTTGAAATAGGAGACAATGCATTCTCAGATCATAGGCCAGTGAATTTTCAGGTCACCATCCCCCATGTAACACCTAAAACATGCATTTCTGCACGTAAAGGCAGGAATGTTAACCATTTAACTGCCGCACGTTTCACTGAGGTTTACAACAATGACATGTTAATTCAGCCCCCGGGGTTCCTCTCCAGCACTGAGGAGCTGACAAACCAGTTTGACTCTGTTTGTTTAAAGGCTTTGGACCAAGTGGCGCCTATTAAATCTAGGAGACCAAAACTCAGGGCTGAACCGTGGCTGAACGACACGACCAGAGCTGTTAGGCAGCAATGCCGAAAGGTGGAGAGGAAGTGGAAAAAAGACAGTCTGCAGGTCTCTTTTGAGATGGTAAAAGAGAGCTGGCGCCGATATCAGAAAGCAGTGAAAACTGCTAAATCACAATACTTCTCTGATATCATTGCTGCAAATTCACGTAACCCTCGAGTTCTGTTCTCCACCCTAAACTCTGTTCTCCACCTCACTGAACAATCACCCATGGAAGCCTCGACTGAGCTGTGCGAGAACTTCCAACATTTCTTTTTAGATAAAATCGCAACCACCAGGGCTCTCATTTCTCCTCCATCTCACGATCCATCCATCCCACCTCAATCTGTTGCTGTGTTTGAACATTTTGAACCAGTCTCTCTGTCCTCTCTAGAGCAGGTCATGTGCAGCCTGAAACCATCTGGCTCCCCCTTCGATGTGGTCCCCCCTCGGCTTCTAAAGGAGGTTTTTCACACTCTAGGTCCCTCCATTCTCTCTATTGTTAATAGCAGTCTATCCTCGGGTGTGGTGCCAAAATCATTAAAACATGCTGCTGTTCAACCCCTCCTGAAAAAACCAAACCTCGACCCGTCAGTATTATCCAATTTCAGGCCTGTCTCCAGACTCCCATTTGTTTCTAAACTTCTAGAGAAAATAGTTGAGTCCCAACTAAAGTGCTTCCTGGAGGATCACGCTATCCCCGAGCTATTCCAGTCTGGCTTCAAATCCCTCCACAGCACTGAGACTGCCCTACTGAAGGTTTTTAACGACATCTTTCTATCCACAGATACTGGTGACTCTGTGCTGCTTGTCCTATTGGACCTCACATCCGCTTTCGACACCATCGACCATGAGATCCTCATTGCTAGGTTGGAGCAGTGGGTGGGCATCTCAGGATCAGCCCTAAACTGGTTCAGATCCTACCTCTCTGACAGGTCTTTTTGTGTGTCCATCAATGATTTTACTTCTGCAGTGGCGGCTCTTAAATGGGGGGTTCCGCAGGGGTCCATCCTGGGTCCTCTCTTGTTCTCCTTATACCTGCTGCCACTCGGTGCTATTTTCCGGAAACACAATATACCTTTCCACTTCTACGCTGATGACTGTCAAATCTACTTCCCCCTAAGACAAAATGGTACAGGCTCTATTCAACCTCTGCTCGACTGCCTGGCTGACATCAGGGACTGGATGGCTTTAAATTTCTTAAGCTTCAATGATAAGAAGTCTGAAGCCATATTGTTCCTTCCCAATGACACAACCTCAAACCACTGCATTGACCTGTCTGCTCTACCCCTGTCCGAAAAACAAAAAGTCAAAAATCTGGGAGTGATAATGGATCCTTCCATGAAACTCAACAGTCATGTAAACATGATCGTCAAATCCTGTTTTTTCCAGCTGAGGCGTCTGTCTAAGCTGAAGCCCATATTATCCAAAAAGCACCTGGAGACAGTGATTCACGCATTCATTACATCTAGGCTTGATTACTGCAATTCACTTCTGTTTGGCGTCAGTCAAGCCACCATTGCACGATTACAACTGGTTCAGAACGCAGCTGCCCGATTTTTAACCAGCACACGCAAAAGAGAGCACATTACACCAGTCTTGGCCTCCCTTCACTGGCTACCGGTTCATCTTCGAATCCAATTCAAAATTCTCATGTATGTCTACAAATCGCTGAACAGTCTCGCCCCCGCCTATCTCTCGGATCTGATACACCCATATGTCCCTCCACGTGCTTTGAGGTCAGAGGATCAGGTACTCTTAATAGTTCCAGAAACTCGCCTTAAGCGCAGGGGTGACAGGGCGTTCTCTGTAGCAGGCCCAAGACTCTGGAACGAGTTACCGCTGCTCATCAAACAGGCCCCCTCCCTCTCGGTTTTCAAATCCCGGTTAAAAACTCACTACTACTCCATTGCTTTCAATGCCAGCTGATTTGTATTGGATCGTTTGATTTATGATCTGCAATGTTTTTATGTTTTTCGTGTTGTACTTCATTGTCTGTGTTACCTGTTGCGTGTTTGTTTGTCCAGCACTTTGGTGTGGACTTGTTCCTGTTTAAAGTGCTTTATAAATAAAATGGTATGGTATGGTATGGTATGGTATTAAGTGACAATGGACACGTTAACTTAGCTTGATATGTCAAAGAGACACTATCATTTATTTAAAATGAATCAACTAAATTAACACCATTACACTTGATTGACAGGATTTCACTTTCTTGTAATTTAAAACGTCAGCACACTTAAATTTAACACAACAGACTTCAATACTAGATGTTAACATATTTAGTCTGAGGGCTCTTTAAACTTAATATAGTTTCCAGCTTAGATTGAGGGAAAAGATAGGAGGAAAGATTTAAGAAGAATTGGGAGGTTAAGAGAGGAAGTTTATCTTGCATTTATGAAACCAGATGACACTCTTCCGTACGCGTCCAGCTAAGATATCATCACACCTCCAGCAAGCAAACAGCTGCTCCTTTACCTTAAGACGTCCGCCTTGGTTCTGGTAAAGAGCTGTGGTCAACTTTAGACTGACGAGTCGTCGGTCCCGCAAGTCCAAGCTGGACTCCACGCGTGTTTACCTTGTCGGTGTCGGTGATACTCGCTTTCGTCGGCAGAAGTCGTGACAGTCGTGGCTTCTTGGCTCAAGATAATTTATTCCAGGAAGGAATAACAAAGTTTTTGAGCTTACGCTCGGAGTGGACCCATAACAACATGTTATCAGTCCCAGCTGGATGACGAGTCCTTAGCGCGTGACTGTTGGTCATTCAGCTCTTTGGAAAGTTCACATCATCTTTCGAAGCTCCCAGAAACTCTGAAGCGTTTCCGCACAGTTAGAACTTAAAAAGCAGGAACAAAGAGAGGAGTGAACTTGCCTTATCAGACCCAAGGTTACAGCCAGAGCAGAGAGAGATTTGTTTAGGGAAAGGCACAGCAAGCTGGAGCCCTTTCATGAAAAACACGGATTACTGTCCTCTGAGTTTCTAAACAAAACCGTCCGGTCTCTGTGACCCGAGACTGCACCTTTGACACAGCAGTGAACACAGTTTAAACTCTTACAGAATAACACAGCTTAAAAGCACACATCATGAAAATGACAAAAGTTATTCTTGATCACATCAGCCTAAAATCAAAGATAGAAATAGTCTCTGTTGGTGACTATATTTATCAGATTACAGCTAAATGAATGATTTTGTAGTAAATGTCTTGCTTTACTGAAAGGTCAGTAAAGGTCATCACTGGACAGTTCAAAAACCTTAGTTTGACCCTGGGTAGGTCCATTACAATGGTAAATGGAGCTTATTTATATAGCGCTTTCCAGCCCCCTGTGAGGAGCCCCAAAGCGCTTTACAATACCAGCCATCCACCCATTCATTCACACATTCATGCACCCATAGTGGTTGCCTGCCTTGCAAGGCGCCATCCAGTCCTACCGGGAGCAACTCTGGGTTAAGTGTCTTGCCCAGGGACACAACGACACATGGTGTGTGGACGCGGGATTCGAACCTCCAACCTTCCGATCGGGGGACGACTGCCATTACCACTACACCACGGCCACCCCATTCTGAAGACGAGAATTGTCTGGACAGGGCATCCGGCTTAACATTTTTAGACCCTGGACGGTAAGTGAGGGAAAAATTGAACCTGGTGAAAAACAGGAACTACCTGGCCTGCCTTGGGTTCAGTCTCTTGGCACTCCGTAGATAGGAAAGGTTCTTATGGTCGGTGAAAACAATAAAAGGCAGGTTGGACCCCGCTAACCAATGCCTCCATTCCTCAAGAGCCATTTTTATGGCCAACAATTCTTGATTCCCCACATCGTAGTTGGCCTCAGAAGGAGATAGGCGGCATGAAAAAACGCACAAGGGTGGACGTTGTTATCGACAGAGGACCTCTGAGAGAGAACAGCACCCACGCCGGTGTCAGAGGCGTCAACCTCAACGATGAACTGCAAACTGGTGTTAGGATGGGTTAGAACAGGGGCAGAGGAAAAAAGTCCCTTGAGTTTGATGAAGGTCTCCTCAGCCTCCCTGTTCCAAGAGAAAATACGGAGAGAAGAGGTGAGTTTGGTTAATGGTTTCACAACTTGACAAGTTCCCGATGAAACGGCGATAAAAGTTTACGAAGCCTAGGAAGCGTTGGATTGGTTGCGGGTCTGAGGAGTGGACCAGTCCATCACGGCTTTGATCTTCTCCGAGTCCATCCAGACCTGTCCACTCTTAAACACAAATCCCAAAAAGGTAACAGAGGGCACCCTGAACTCACACTTCTCTGCTTTAATGAAGATATGGTTCTCTAGCAGCCGCTAGAGAACTGCCCGAACATGTAGAGTGTGTTGTTGAGGGTCCTTGGAGAAGATCAGGATGTCGTCTAGGTAAACAAAGACAAACTGAGACAAAAAATCCCTTAGCACATCATTAACCAAGGCCTGAAACACCGCAAGAGCGTTTGACAACCCAAAAGGCATCACCAGATATTCAAAATGTCCAAAAGGGGTTCTGAAGGCAGTCTTCCATTCGTCCCTCTTTTATACGCACCAGGGGATAGGCGTTTCTGAGGTCAAGCTTAGTGAAAATAGAAGCCTCCCTGAGTTGCTCATAAATGGATTCGATAAGAGGTAGAGAGTATTTATTTTTGACCGTGATTTGGTTTAGTTCTCTATAATCAATACAAGGCCGCAATGTCTTATCTTTCTTAGCGATAAAGAAAAAAACAGCTCCTACTGGGGATGTTGAAGCACGAATAATGCCTGAGGATAAAGATACATCAATATATTCCCTCGTGATTTGCTTCTTAGGACCAGACAGATTATACAGACAACAGGAAGGTACGGGAGCACCAGGTAGTAAATCTATGGAACAGTCATATGGCCTGTGGGGAGGTAATGAGAGAACTCAGGATTTGCTGAACACTGGGACCAGGTCATGATAACAGGTCGGAATAGATGACAAATCCATCCTCTCCTCTTTGTAACAAGGCGGAGGAGAGGAGGTGACTACAGATTTAAGGCAGTTAGAGGAACAATAATGACTCTATGAAACTATCTGGTTATGAGACCAGTCAATTTGAGGGTTATGTTTTCTGAGCCAGGGAAATCCTAATATAACTTGAGGGGTCTCTGAATGAAAAACAAAAAAATTCACTCTGTTCATGATGATTGCCAGATACAATGATTTTTAAAGAAGTGCTTTTATGGGAAATGGTGGAAATGGACTGAACGGTGAGCGCTGTCATAGAGAGGGGTTGATGTAATCTGTCCAGAGGGATGGAAAGTTGTTCCACCATGTTGTCACTGACTAGATTCTGTTCAGCTCCAGAATTGATTAAAGCCTGCACGGGGAGATTAACGAACGGAACCGCAACATTTCCAGATTTATATGGCGGAATAAGAAACCAAGGGTACGTTATAAAACGTTACAATTACCTAGAGATAAAGGAGGGATGTCACTCCCTTGCCTGGAAAACTATTATAGAGCAGCACAACTGCAATTTATGGTTTACTGGTGTGAAGAGGGGTATGAATCAAAATGGAAAGAACTAGAGTTAAGTCAAATAGACATCCCTCTGCAAGCTCTGCTGGGGGATAAACACCTTAAGACCATATATTCAGATGAGTTGAGCATCTTTACAGAAGTCCCCCTCAATATTTGGTTTAAAGAGTTCCGCAACCCACTTTTGGAGAGGAAAATTAGGTTACTAAGATGGATAGAGCATGATAGGGGCTTCGTACCAGCACAACCTGATTCAAAATTTAAAAACTAACCAGAAAAGGGATTACATCATATTGCATGATTTCTTCTGGAACGGTTCTGGATAGTTTCCAACAATTGCAAGAAAAATTTGACTTTGAGAAACAACATTTTTTTAGATACTTGCAACTTAGGCATCACTTTGAAAAGAATATTAAAATACCATTGATGCGTACAAAGGTAAATCTCATAAGAAGAGGTTGTCAAGATTATATGTGTGCCTAGAAGCCAATAAAAAATCATCAACAATATACATTAAAAAAATATGGGAAAAGGAGGCAAAAATATTATTGACAGACGACGAGTGGCTAAACATATGCCAGATTAATGACACCACCACTAATTCAGGATTTTGGAGGGAATTTTCTTGGAAAATATTTTTAGGTTTTTTTTAACCCCCAAAAGAACTTTCTCTCAGACGGGCAGTCCGAAATCAGGTTCCTGTTGGAGGCGATGTAATAATGTGATGGCTGACCTCTTTCATATTTTCTGGGACTGTCCACTGATTTATTCTTATTGGTCATTTGTTATTAAAGAGATAAGAGTAATCCTTGGTTTTGAGATTGAACACAATTTCAAAACCATATATTTAACTAATTTACCAACTGAACTCAACACCGGGGATAAGTACCTGTTGAAAATATTACTGATAGCAGGAAAGAAAACAATAACAAGAAAGTGGCTTAATGAAAGCCCACCGACAATAAGAGAGTGGTCAGCCACAGTAGATGAAATATGTGAAATGGAAATGCTTACTTTTTTATATAAGACTCCAGGAAAACAAATTTAAAAATATATGGTTGAAATGGTTAACATACAAGGACTCAAGTTCAAGTTGATTACCACCACTTCACCACTAGATGTAGTGGTATAACTTGGGTGTTGAAAGGCTTTGCAGGACTTGACAGATATGGATTTGATACTCTCACCTGCTGAACTCTGACTCTTCATGGATCCTTAAATAATATGTGACCTGTTTTGACAGTCATCTGTCAGTACCATATTCATTTTATTTTCTTAAGCGGCAATGATATTTCCCTCCCTTGGTGACCTTTTTATTTTGTTGTTTTCTTTTTGTTGTTGTTATGGTTCAATTTTGTATAAAAACTATAAAAATAAAGTATAAAAAAAAATACAGCAAACAGAACTCTCTTCCAGAGGATTTGGACCATCTCTGAGTATTCCTAAAATATGTTTGGAGCATTGTTTGTTCAAGCAGTAAACTATTTTCTGAGATATTTTAAAACATTTACACAGTGTGATCTGCAAGTTGTTCTCACACAAGATCCTCATAACCTTTGTGTCTCACTTGGGTCTGCAGCCAACTCACAACCGAGTGGTGCTGCCTATTTTAAATAAAAAAAAATGGGTTCTTGTTTAAAAAAAGAAAAAAATGCTCAAGGTTCTTAAAAAAAATAATGGTAATGTAGTACGTCATTAATCAAGTACTGTCATCATTATGAACACAAAGAAGAAGAAACAACATTAAATAGCTTGTTTCTTATCCACCCCCATCCCCCCAATGTTGTTACTTCTCACAAGTCTCTTTGAATGGAAGCTCTTAAAAATAGGTCAGTTCAATTGCTTCGTCTGGTGTGGTTGGCGCATGAAGGAAATTATTTGCCATTATCAGGCAGGACAGTGAGATAACTGTCTCGTCGCATGGATATGGTCCTCTCTGAACACATTCAGCTTTGCAAGCTTCCACGACTTCCTCGGAAACCGGTCTAAGATGATCTTGCCCATCAAACAGCTGTGGAAGTGTGTGCATCATGAAGGGCTGACCCCTTGGAGCCACTGCATTTCTGCTCGCATGAATAATGTGGGTGTTCCACAAGCGGGCCACATCTTGGAGTTCATCCTGAAAAACATACAGAACCTTTCGTTAAGCTATCTGCTCCAGATTTGAGTGAATTTTCACATCTTACTGAGGACATTTACTCTTTTAAATACACACCTCAATAATCTTCAGGCATGTGAAGAGCACCAACTGCTTATCCAAGAAGTCACCAGTGAAATCATCAGAATCTTTCAGTTTTTGAAAACGATTCATCCAGTACTGTGCATGGTGTTTTCTTAGGAAAGCCCACCAGCTTTCTATGCACTGGTTGTGAGTACTAGATCCCAATATAAAGCAATTTCTTGCATAGTTGTCATTGTGACTGTGGTGCAAAAATCTTTGCATTTCTTCCATTGTTACATTTTCTGTCCCCATATGTCTGTGCGGATTCTGGAGGCTGTTCCCCCTCTTTGCTCAACCTCTGAAATAAAATATCCAGCAATAACTTTTGGGTTGTTATTGGTGGAGTATGCATGAAGCCAAATAATCACTCTGGAAAATCCATCCACTGCACCATTTATACAAATTCCATATGGCTTGAGCTTATCATAAGAATCCACATGCCAAACAAAGTTCGGGCCTGGATTGTAGTAGAGTCGACGTCTGAGGCGATTACGTTGTCTTAAGGGCGAGATACACTCGAGCGTCCTCACGATACGCCAATACGCACGTACGTACGCCCCGTACGCAGCGTAGCCCCGCGTAGCCCCTCAGGGCAAGTACGCGCAAAAGTATTTTTTTACTACGCATACGCGATTCGCATACGCGATGCGCGGTGTCTGACCTAAACTTCCCCGGCGCCGGACTGTTTTGTATGTTACACAAATGAAATAAATTCCTCTTTTTTATCGCTGATCGGGCCTTTTCTTTTGTTTTTTTGCCTAAAGTCAAGTAACCGCTTCTTCCTCCGTTCACTCGATGAATGAAATGAATGAATTCAGGTCCTACCTGGGTGCGCGATGTTTTATATATTCCCTGGTGGGCTGTGGTGGGCTGTGGGCTGCAGGAAAAGCACTCCGTGCTCAGCTGCTCATATTACAACAAGGAGAACGCGAGCGTTTGGAGCGAAAAACTAGCGGAAGTGACGATCGGAAGTGACGGTACGGAGGAAATGACGTTAGAATTTGGAGCGAAAACACGAGAATCTACGCGAGAACGAAAGCCGAGTGTAGCAGCGGCTCCGTATACGCGCGTATACGCGCGTATACGGAGTCTGCTTCAGTGTATCTCGGGCTTTTGTTCCACACCTTGAGGATCTAGAATTTTCAGTAAATGTCTTACAGTATTTTGAGTAACAACAAGTCCTTCCTGGATGCACCTTAGGTGTTGTAATTTGTATCCTTGAAGTTGTCCATACGTTTGAAGCGGTTCCATAAGAAATAATGCAACATCAAGAATGTTACTTTGTTTCTTTCTTCTATGAAGCTTCAGTGTTGACAAAATCCTTCGAAGTGTTCGAATGCTGATAACAATTCCATCAACAATGCTGAATGAGAGCAACATTTCTTTATGATTTAACCCCAGTTGAAAGTATGACTTAATTAAAGTTTGCAAATGCTCTCTGTCCTCTTCCATGAATCAAGTCAGCCAGCTGCATCACTTCTGTCCAATCTTCAGCAGTCTTGCAGTCACAGATTGGGATTAAGGGTGACCAAATTATTCCATGTGTGCAAAAATGTAAATCTGAAAAGAAACACATAATACTGTCATTGTTTTTATTGACTTTAGATATTACATTGTGAAAACAAAGTCAAACACAACAAAAATGATCATACTTTACAAAGGAATTTAAGATCCTGAATCCAAATCATAAAGAAAAAAACGTATTGACAAGTCTACATGTTATTCAATGATGTTCACCACAAGATGGCGCTGATCCAGCATGTTACTTTAATTCGGTTTAAAAGGGCATGGTTTTTGTCTCTAACAATGTAAAATGGATTAAAACCAGTGACTACCTGGGTTTGTGATGTTACAGTGAAGCTAACATTAAAGTATTTATTCATTTACTCCTACAGATATCTGAGAACTACGCTATTGTTTTCATAGCAGCCAGCGTTACCGACGTGACTGTCCATAATGTCACTTATTTCTGAGTATGGCCAAAATATATAGATGATGTTATGAAAACAAAAATGAACAAATCAGGTTTCTGTGTTTGTGCTCATTGCTCAAACCTGGTCCAAAATGGTAGCATCGTAGCATTAGCAGCTAGCTGAATGCTGTGCATTCTGATGTTTTTAAATCAAAAACACAATTCATTGACTTACCTTGTTATGTTTCAGTCTAGAAAGTTGTTCCTCTTGCAGATTTCTTCTTTGTAAAAATGCATAAAGTGGAACAATCTCCATTCTCCGTCTCTTCCTTCCACAGAAATCACATGTCCGTCATTGACGTCATACAGGAAGCCGCAACACAACAACAAGGATAATTTTCTCGTTATAACGAGATAATTTTCTCATTATAACGAGAAAATTATCTTGTTATTGTGAGGATTTCACCTGTTTCTCACCTGATTCTCTTCTTAATTGTCCACAGGTGTCTTCCTGTTGTCTCATTAGGGATCTATAGAGGTGCCATAGAAAGTGTCCTGACAAGCTGCATCACTGTGTGGTTTGGTGCATGTACTGCATCCTGCCGCAAGAGCCTCCAGCGCATCGTGAGAGCAGCTGAGAAGATCGTCGGCACCTCCTTCCCCTCACTGCAGGACTTACTCCAAAAATACACTACATGCGTTACGGCTCCGCCCCGCTCCGGTCCGACCTCCGCAGCAAATACGCACCCATTATAATCAATGACAGAGTTTACACTGGCTCCGCACGGCGGCAGCGAGCTGCGACGAGCGGACGGCAGTCCGTCAAAATTAGAAATTTTTCTATTTCTGCCGGACGCCGGAGCTGTGCCGGAGTCAACTTTTGAAGATTACGTTGCACCAACAGGAAAAGGAACGAGCACAACTTCCGTATTTACAAAATAAAATCACCACGGGCGGACTAATCCTAGCTCTATACGGATTTATTTGTACAAAAATGCTTTCAAACTATCATTTATGACTACGCCTACAAACGCAATACAAGAAATAAATAAATAAATAAAGTATTTTATTCTGAAATGTATTACATCACTTCCTGTTGCTCAAACCATGTCCTGTCGCTCATTTACGAGAGAAGATCAAGGCAGCAGTCTCTACTGTTGTTCTCCTTTTTCCACCGAATGAATTGTTTTGTTCTGACTTACTTATTTATCACTTGATTTATTGTGCGATCTCGCAATTCCCGAGCATGCGTCTCGGAGCGGCGCATCCATGCGGACCTTAGCTGAGCGGAGGAAGTGGAAATTGGACTCGCTCAGCTGTGACCTGCGGGGCGGAGCGGAGCTGGACCGCATGTAGTGTATTTTGGGCGTTACACAGCAACCGCCTCACTCAGAAAGCCCTCTGCATGGCAGGTGATCCCACACACCCACTACATAGCTGCTTCAGACTGCTGCCATCAGGGAGGAGACTGAGGAGTCTCCAGGCTCGAACCAGCAGACTGAGAGACAGCTCTGTTCATCAGGCAGTCAGGATGCTAAACACTCTGCCTGCTCTGCCTCCCCTCCCATTTGAACTGCCTTAACACAAAAAACTTTCTCACACATTACCACACAACACAAAGATTTTAACACTGGACTCTGTGTCATCAAACGGGTTATTCACTAAACTCTCGGTCATGTGCTCATTCAGTTTGCACTACTTCTCATATTTGCACTAATGTTTGTATTACATCACTGCCTATAGTCATACTACTGTTTACATTCACTGTTTACATACTACTGTTTACATTCACTGTTTACATTTATTAATACTGTTTACATTTATTACTACTGTTTACATTTATTACTACTGTTTACATTTACACTACTTTTATATCTACACTACTGCTGATACATATACAGTATTCTCTGACCAGCCTTATTTAAGGATGCCCAATGTGCCTGATGCCTCATCCTCACCTAAAGCATATCGCGCTTCCAAAAATCTCCAAACGCACTGTACTGGCTGCTTGTCAACAGATGACTGTCCTCATCTAACGCGTCTGCAGTGGGAGGAGGAGCGTGTTGGTCCTCTTCCGCTCCGGTGTTTGTTTATTTCCGGTCTCAGAAAAATGGCGGACGCAATACGAAGAATTGCCTTGTACTTAATCTACAAAGCAGCAACACGCAGACGCCGTGCACAACGACGATTCTGGATTCACCCCACATTAGAGAGGCGTCATGGATTCGGTGAATTTCACCATCTGATCCAGGAGCTGCGCGCAGACGAGGAGCGCTTTCAGCGGTACTTCCGTGTCACCCGCCCCCAGTTTGACGACCTGCTGTAAGTTTCTCCTCCATGTTTACCGCGGGATTTTTTTCATCTGTTAAACGTTTCGCGCGGTGCCCACCTAATTCCGTCCCGTCGTCGTTGCGTGATCACATGGCAGAGTCTCTCCTGATTGGTCCTGATTGTTTGCTGCTGAGCAGCGAGCTGAATCTAGCTGTGGAAGCACGGAATGCCGTGCTTCCACAGCTGTGCTGCCGAGCAGCACAGTCGCTGCTCGGATGCGACGCGGGAGTAGGAAACAGCTGCTGCTCACTTTCGCGCTGCTTGTATGCTGTAGATGCGCCGCGACACGACCCGCTGCTCCAAGATTCGCGTCCCCATAGACTTCAATGTAAAGTGGCTGCTTCGGCTGCGCGAGATGCGTGCGGTGGGGATCCAGCATTACTGCATATGCCACTTTTGCCTCTATACCAACATCAACTACTACCTCATACATATACTGTGTACATTAACTCATATGCTGCTTTGCCACTCTTTGCAAATGTCAATGCTAGAACCTTCAGTTTATTTTATAGATATACTTTTTATACTTTTTTATACTACTATGCAAAAACTCAGGACAGTATTACACTTTTATTATTTCATTTTATGCTTATGTTCATTAAATGTTTAGTGTTTTAGTGTTGGTGTAAATTTTCATACTTTTATACTACTATGCAAAAACTCAGGACAGTGTTACACTTTTACTATTTTATGCTTATGTTTATTAAATGTTTCAGTGTTTTAGTGTTTAAATGGTTACTGTTGCACCGAGGGACTGAGAGAAACGCAATTTCAATCCTGTGTATGTCCTGTACATATTGCAGTTCTGACAATAAAGTTGACTTTGACTTTTGACTTTGATCAGTATTTAGTCTCTGTGACTTTCACATGAGGAGGTAGTTGGTTTCCTGACTTCACACGAGGAGGAGCTGTTTTCCTGAGGTTGCAGTGGCAAGTCCTTGCACATGACAATAATTGAGCATTGTCCTACGATGGTGTCATGATCTGCTGGTCTGCTCCACCTGCTTTCCCACGGGCTCCTGCTTTGTCTGCACCAAGGGTCCCTTTTGGGGACCTGGTAAGTATTTGCTGTTCCTTCAGCAATTTATCCTGTGTGAAATTAGTGCAGTTCACTAATTGTCATTTTAGTCTCTCTGAGTCATCTCGTCCTCCTGCTTTGGGTCCATCCTTCCATGCCAGCCGGTCCAGATTCCAGCTTGAACCGGTCCTGGCATTCCAGCTCGTCCAGCTTCTGCGCAGATCGTGACAGAATGCTCAATTAAGATCATAAGAAGACTCAGCAAGAGGAGTTCTTGTCTTCCATGGGTGTTAAAAAGAAGACAACAACGACTACAACAACAACAAAGAAACCTAAAACCCTCTCTACGTGTGTTCCTCCCCGCTCTTTCACGGGTGTTGGAGACGTAGACCTTGGGTCCTCCTCACTCTTTCATGGGCACTGGAGACGTAGTCCTTGTTCCTCCGTGCTCCACCATGGGCATTGGAGACGTGCAGCCCCCCTCGCTCTTTCATGGCGCTGGAGACGTAGTCCTGGTTCCTCCTCGCTCTTCAATGGGCACTGGAGACGTAGTCCTTGATCTGCCGTATTCCTCTTTTGGATGTCGTGAGACATCCGTGGAGAGGGGGGTATGTGAGGATTTCACCTGTTTCTCACCTGATTCTCTTCTTAATTGTCCACAGGTGTCTTCCTGTTGTCTCATTAGGGATCAGTATTTAGTCTCTGTGACTTTCACATAAGGAGGTAGTTGGTTTCCTGACTTCACATGAGGAGGAGCTGTTTTCCTGAGGTTGCAGTGGCAAGTCCTTGCACATGACGTTAATTGAGCATTGTCCTACCATGGTGTCATGATCTGCTGGTCTGCTCCACCTGCTCTCCCACGGGCTCCTGCTTTGTCTGCACCAAGGGTCCCTTTTGGGGACCTGCAAGTATTTGCTGTTCCTTCAGCAATTTATCCTGTGTGAAATTAGTGCAGTTCACTAAGGGCCTGTTTACACAAACACTGTGTGGGGGAAACGGAACTTTTGAGTATGTTAATTAGGTTAAAAGTTTTGCGTTGACACGGGCGAATACATAATTCCCATGTGACGTCACATCCGTCTTACTTCCGGGTGGACCCTCATTTTGAAAGTCAGAACAGGGGACAGCGCGGTCTAATGGATGTTCATTTTTCACGTTTTTTTTTTGTGTTAATTTCTAATTAATTGCAATGGTTACTTCGTGTTGTGTCAGTGGGTGTTCCAGTCGGGTAGACGTTTGGGCAACGCGCAGGTTTCAGTTAATCAAAAAAAAAGTAAACGTGAAGGATTTATCTCATCGGAGAAGCTGGACTGCAGCTCCTCTCTCTGAGTCTGGCTCGGATCTGCTCTGGAAGACGTCGTCCTTTTGGCCGGTAAACAAAATATTCTACATAAATCATTTTGTGAAACTATGTCAGAACAATGTTAGAGTACAACTGTCTGTGTGTTAGAGCTGTTTTTTTTATTTATTATTTAGCGACACCGTCTTGCATGCTGTGGTTAGCTTAGCATCTCGCTAACGGACAACGGCCTCCTCACGGTCCACCGGGACCGGCGGGGAGACCGTCCCAGTTGGAGAAGGAGGACGGGAGCCAAGTCGTGCGGGCGACGCGTCGGTCCCATGGGACGTGCCCCCGCGGCCGCGACGGATCCACGCCGTCCGACCTGAGCTCCCGCGAGCCTCGCTCCAGATGCTAACAACATGCTAACTTCCAACACGGTAAGACTCAAAAGTGCTGGTTCTGGTCTGTGTTCAGCTTGGACTGTTTGTTGGCTGTGTGTTATTTTAGTTAAACCTTTTTTTAGCTGGTTAGATCTGATTGAGACAGTTTACACATCTTTTTTGGATTTAAAGCTGTGAAGCTCTGCGCTGTGAAGCCGGTGTGCTGTGAAGCCGGTGTGCGCTCTTTGTAGTAATTAAATAATTAATGATATCGGAGTAACTACTTTGTGACAAGTTGTCTGATTCGTCTGCCATGATTTCTTTCTCAAACTCATTTAACTCGACCACTGCCAGTTTGCTCTTGTTCCTTGGTGAAGCTGTGGTAGCTCGTGTTTTTGTCCGTATAATTTGCTCTGCTCGTTCGCCATCTTTGCCTTCTCTGCCTTCAGATGTGGTGTGAAAACCGGTTTGCGCAATACTGGGTGCGTGTCTGGGAACTATGTATTCTGTGGATACGACTCTCCCACCCCCAGTCCTCATGACTTCACTGTAGTTACCATGCTGGGCCATTAGATGGCGCTGGATTTTTGGAACCTTCACTACTGCGCATGCGTGCTGCCTGAGGTAAACAGAGCAGCCGAGGCAGCCTGCCTTGTCTGCTTTCCTCTCTGGCTAAAAGTTCAGCTAACTACAAGTTGTTGTCAACAAGTTAACAACAAGTTAAAGCTGGAATTTGGATAAGAGTCAACAGATTTGACACCAAGTGGGACCGCTTCATCTAACAAGCTGCACACCAGTTGCTGACTGGACCGGAACCGCGTCAACATGTCTGACTTTAGTCCGTGAGAATCAGCTGATTTCCAGCAGCGCTACAAGGTAAACAATGTTCTTAATAATGTTTCCTTGTGTTTAGTTCGATCACAGAACAACCAACTGAGGTTTTATTTTTATTTTTTTCCTGCGAGGTCGAAGCTGTCGTTCCACGAAGCGAACCGGTTCGGATCTGGGTCCAGTTTCCACCAGGATGAAAACAACAGAGTCCAGTTCATTAAAGTTCGGTTAACGTGTTTTTAAAAGTGTTCAATTTAATTCTCAGTGTTTGTGACATACAGTTTGTGGTGTTGAATAAATAAATAAATATAAAAATCAACCTGGTGTCTTCATTTTCAGCAGCATGTTAGGCATGACGTAACGAGTCCAGATAGCTTCATTTAGCTCAGATAAATTTAAATATCTCCCACGCTAACATAAATACTGTTTATTATTGTTAAACTGTTAATATATAGCACATTTAGTATGTTATAGTGCAGCGTGACACGTGAAATGTCCGACTGCCTCGTTAACAGACAACTGGATCCAGGCAGCTGGCTCTCTTCCAACACAGATGCAGGTAAGGTGTAGAATAATTAAATATGAGAATCAAAATATATTCCATCAGCTATAGTTCAGAAAGTGGTGCGTGTGTCCACTGTCCAGTCCACCGCCATTGTTAAAATGCCGGCTGTCTGCGCGTGCGTGCTGCGTGCATGTGTTCAAACAAAAGCTCCGCGGGAGATGTTTACATTATCAACGGGGGGTCTGCGAAAAACTTCCACCCTGAGAGCTGGATCAGAAAAGTATCGGATGCAAAGAGGGGGGCCAGCAGCGTCGTGTAGGCGATAAGCAAAGACGCAAAGAGAAAGTAGCGGTTACACTCAAAATACGCGCCGTGTAAACTGGGCCTTATTGTCATTTTTGTCTCTCTGAGTCATCTGGTCCTCCTGCTTTGGGTCCATCCTTCCACGCCAGCCGGTCCAGATTCCAGCTTGAACCGGTCCTGGCGTTCCAGCTCGTCCAGCTCCTGCGCAGATCGTGACAGTTATAATGAGATAGTTTCTTGTTATAATGAGAAAATTATCTCGTTATAATGAGATAGTATCTAGTTATAATGAGATACAGCTCAAAAATAATTTTACTTCCTGTGGCAGCTCTACTCTTCCGTACTTTGCTCTGTTACAGTTTGACAAAATTAAATCAGTTGTTGGTCGTTATAAACGAAATCCAACAAGACTTGGATTTAATAAATACTGCACGCTGGAAACCCCAAAACTCTTCCCTTTACCAGGTGTTTATCAATCAAGGAAAATGTTTGTTTCATTTCCTTAATTTAGAAGCAATGTTGAATATTTTTTGTGCAATGCAAAAAAATAAATGGAGCTGTTTCTTTGTGAGTTTTTCAGACTTTTAACTGAAGTTACTCAGAGTCTCACATCATCAACCACCTGTAGGTGTGCGAGAGCAACTGTTCTGTAGAGTTTCTTTAAAATGTTCTTTCTTCAACATAAGAGTGACCACAAACACTCACATGTTCAGACTGCCTTCCTTCTGTTGTACTCTTGTGGGGAAAAACAAAAAAGTGAGAATCACAACAGTACTGGACATTTTGTACAATTTTAGATTTTAAATATACATACATATACTGTATTGGGGTCAAGATGGTGTAGAGGCAGGGCAGCCGGCTCAGGACCGGAAGGTCCTGGGTTTGATCCCCGGTCACTGCATACCTCGTTGTGTCCCTGGGCAAGACACTTAACCCTGAGTGGCTCCTGGTAGGACTGGCAGCGCCTTGCATGGCAGACTACCGCTACCGGTGTTTGAATGGGTTGATGGCTGGTACTGTGAAGCGCTTTGGGGCCCCTCATAGGGGGCTGGAAAGCGCTATATAAGTAAGCTCCATTTACCATACCTGTACAGTACATACATATATTAACATAAATACATACATATATATATATATATATACATACATGTATATATATATACATACATATATAAAAATATACATATATATATAAATCATACATATATATAAATCATACATATATACATATACATACACACACGTATATATATATATNATATATATATATATAAATATATATACAGGGAGTCCGCGACTTACGAACGAGTTCTGGACCTACGGGCCGTTCGTAACCCGATTTTGACGTAAGTCGGGGACCACCCGAGCCTACACGTACATGTACATTACTGTACAGTTACCAAGCACTTCGCCTATCCTAACACAGTGTAGTACATAATTATCAAAAAACACATACATTTGGATAAAAAAATAATTAATTTCTTACTTTGAGCTGGTCAAGCCTGTCTTCGTCTTTTAGCATGTTAGCTCTTGCATGTCCAAGCTCCGCAGCTTCCTGCTGCTCCACGCGGTCCAAACTGTTTACAGGAAGGACTGTTAGCATGTTAACTCCATACATTTAGAGCCAGAAAAAGAGTTAACTTACTGAAAGCCGTTTCTCCGCAGTGTCCGTCCATCCAAAACAAGCTGCGCCCATTAGCGTTAGCCCCGCTATTAGCTGCGCCCGTTAGCGTTAGCCCATCCAAAAGGCTGTCTGTGCTTTTTCTCTGCGTTTTACCATGTTAGCTTCTCTGTTAGCTTGGTGTCCCCCGACATCTTAGGCTATCATGCGGACATCGAGGCGAGGTCTTGGTCGCAGATGGCCTCTCCGCCGCCCGTCGGCTCTGTGTCACTGGTGGGGGTCCGCTTTAGCATCTTAGCTCTGCCAATATCTGCGCGTTAGCCCATCCCATGAGCTGGTGGTGTCGGCTGGCATGGTGGGATGCAGCGGAGTGATTGGCGGCTGCTGTTCCGGGCCTGAGACGTCCACAGAGTTCACCAAGCGTTTTCCAGCTCATTTATCGGTATAAGGCAACCTCTTATCGGACACACAGTCCTCCAAAGCCAGCTGTAGAGGCTGGAACTAACCGAATGTAACTGCAAAATGGCGGAGGCTGCATTTCCAGAAACTGCCGGAAACTGCGCAAATAGGCTTAAAAATTATAATTACAATTATAATTATAATTATACTTTATTTATAAAACCAATTAAAACAACCACAGCTGCAACAAAGTGCTGTACACATGAAATAAAGAACATTTAAACACATTAAAAAAGCTTTTTTTTTTTTTAAACAGGTCTATTTCATATTTTTATTAATATGATGCATTGCTACTGGTGACCATGTCCAGCAGTCACTGTGAGATAGGCGGGGGACACTCTGGACAGGTCTCCAGTCCATCACAGGGACACATAGAGACAAATGAGACAACAACAAAAAACATTCACACTCACACCTAGGGACAATTTAGAGTTACCAGTCAGCCAAACATGCATGTTTTTGGTCTGTGGGAGGAAACTGGAGAAAACCCACAGATGCGGAGAGAGAACATAAAAACTCCACCCAGAAAAGGCTCCGGGCCAGGGAATTAGACCGGCAACCTTCTCACTGAGAGGCAACAGCTCTACCAATTGAGCCACGGTGCTGTAGTTTATTTATTTTATTTTTAAATTTGATGTTGGAGATATGTTCTCTTTCTTCTTTTCTTTGCTTGTTTATTGTTTATTTATATATACTACTTTGTATAAATCTATAATTTTTAAAAGTCAATTGCTGCATAGTTTTTAATACATTGACCAAAGCACTTTAGAAAAATACAGTAATAGTATACATTTAAACAAAATCTGTTTTTAATGCCAGTTTGAGTTTTTTCAGATGAATTCTTAGTTCATTGATGTATAATTAACTACAGTGTTTTAAGACCAGTGTGATGACTGAGTCAGAGGTTAATTGATTTTTGTTTCAGCTTGTAAATAGGGCTATTTGGACAAGAACAACATCAGAACAATACACTAGTCTAAGGTGATCTCTGGTCCAAGCAGTGAATAATTAAAGGCTCATCTTTTGTTTTTAAATTCATTCAATCTTTATTTAGACAGGTTAATCCCAGTGAGCCTCAGGGACTCATTTACAAGAGCAGGACATGATTGTAACAGGTATACACAATTGTTAGAGGGTTTAAAGACGAACCCGATGAGAGCACAAGGTCTGAGGTCTGAACTTTACGAGTGTGGAATCTTTCAAAAATTTAATGTGAACCAATAAAACACAAACAACCACAAATAATAGTGTAGAAAGGGTTGTTGTTCAAGGTATTCAAAGAAAAGTAAGTGTAGAACAAACATGCACAATTTTCAAAAAGGGTTACCTGCTGTGGCACACTTGGTAGAGCTGTTGTCTCTCAGCAAGAAGGTCGCCGGATCAAATCTCGGCCAAGGACCTTTCTGGGTATAGTTTGCATGTTCTCTCCGTGCATGCGTGGATTTTCTCCAGGTACACCAGTTTCCTCCCACAGACCAAAAACATGCATGTTAGGCTGATTGGTAACTCTGAATTGTCTCT
This sequence comes from Garcialebias charrua, assembly GCA_038048925.1. Classification (NCBI taxonomy): domain Eukaryota; kingdom Metazoa; phylum Chordata; class Actinopteri; order Cyprinodontiformes; family Rivulidae; genus Garcialebias; species Garcialebias charrua. The sequence goes on from JBBPBX010004827.1 coordinate 57,441, forward strand.
AGGTGTGAGTGAGAGAGTGAATGGTTGTTTGTTTAGTCTGTCTCTATGTGTCCCTGTGATGGACTGGAGACCTGTCCAGGGTGTCCCTCGTCTCGGGCAGAAGCGGGTAAATATAATGGACGGGTGGATGGATGGATGGGTTACCAGCTGCTACTTGGCAAAACACATACTTGGTGTAGCCAACCTTCACCAGCAACCTAGAAGGACCCATTAATGGAAAAGGCTAGAGCAATTTTCAGTCTCCACAAGATGGAGATTGGGGCCCATTTAAATCCTAATGTAAAATTGTTATTTGATTCCACAGAGCAAAATTACCAATTGTTGAACTGACTAATGCAATAGTTCAAAAAGAAACAGAGGAAAGCTAGCAACAGTCATTCACCTGACTATATAAATGAGTCTAAAGTGGCCTGAAGAGGGTGTGCCACAGAGTAAATCACACCTGAATCAGCTGCTGATCATCGGTGATCACGTGCACTCTTAAAATATTTTTGAACTAGGTGGAAAACTGAGGTTATGACAAAGACAAAACAATGAAATACAGATACATCAACATCTATGGAATACTCAGTGATAATTTATCTTCTATGTTTTTTTAAAGAGACATTTATCGAACAACAGAGAACTGAAAGAGAAGCAGAAGAGCAAAACTTTATCACCACAAAGTTCTATATTAGAACTTCACAGTCACTTCTTTAAAACGAACCGGAAAAGGAGAAATAGCGTTCAGGGTTTTTACAAATGTGGCTTTTGTGTTTTTGTTTATTTTCAAATGATCATAAGTATTTTTATAGGAAGAGCAACACAATCCCCTTTCTGTCTGGTCTGAGAAGCTCAACCCTCACCTCCTTCTACAGGTGTGCAGTGGAGAGCATCCTGTGCTCCAGCATCAACGTGTGGCATGGAGGCTGCACAGCTGCAGAAAGAAAAGCTTTGCAGAGAGTGGTGAAGGCTGCACAGAAGGCTGTTGGAGTCAGTCTCCCCACCATCACAGACATTTACACCTCTAGATGCAGGAAGAGAGCCACCTGCATCATGAAAGACCCCACTCACCCAGCACACACACTTTTTGCCCCTCTCCCTTCAGGAAGAAGTTGAGGAGCATTAAGTGTAGAACCACTAGACTGAGGAACAGCTTCTACCCTGAGGCTGTTAGACTCATGAATATCTAACCAGAATAATCACTGTGAAAAATCACATCATGTTGCTGCTGATCTGTTTCATGTTGCTGCTGATCTGTTTCATGTTGCTGCTGATCTGTTTCATGTTGCTGCTGATCTGTTTCATGTTGCTGCTGATCTGTTTCATGTTGCTGCTGATCTGTTTCATGTTGCTGCTGATCTGTTTCATGTTGCTGCTGATCTGTTTCATGTTGCTGCTGATCTGTTTCATGTTGCTGCTGATCTGTTTCATGTTGCTGCTGATCTGTTTCATGTTGCTGCTGATCTGTTTCATGTTGCTGCTGATCTGTTTCATGTTGCTGCTGATCTGTTTCATGTTGCTGCTGATCTGTTTCATGTTGCTGCTGATCTGTTTCATGTTGCTGCTGATCTGTTTCATGTTGCTGCTGATCTGTTTCATGTTGCTGCTGATCTGTTTCATGTTGCTGCTGATCTGTTTCATGTTGCTGCTGATCTGTTTCATGTTGCTGCTGATCTGTTTCATGTTGCTGCTGATCTGTTTCATGTTGCTGCTGATCTGTTTCATGTTGCTGCTGATCTGTTTCATGTTGCTGCTGATCTGTTTCATGTTGCTGCTGATCTGTTTCATGTTGCTGCTGATCTGTTTCATGTTGCTGCTGATCTGTTTCATGTTGCTGCTGATCTGTTTCATGTTGCTGCTGATCTGTTTCATGTTGCTGCTGATCTGTTTCATGTTGCTGCTGATCTGTTTCATGTTGCTGCTGATCTGTTTCATGTTGCTGCTGATCTGTTTCATGTTGCTGCTGATCTGTTTCATGTTGCTGCTGATCTGTTTCATGTTGCTGCTGATCTGTTTCATGTTGCTGCTGATCTGTTTCATGTTGCTGCTGATCTGTTTCATGTTGCTGCTGATCTGTTTCATGTTGCTGCTGATCTGTTTCATGTTGCTGCTGATCTGTTTCATGTTGCTGCTGATCTGTTTCATGTTGCTGCTGATCTGTTTCATGTTGCTGCTGATCTGTTTCCTCTTGCTGTGTTCATTCGTGCTCATGTGCTCACACAGACTCATGTTCGTGCTGCTGTTTGATGTAATGGTTTTATGCTACTAGCAGTTAGTGTATTATTTAGTTAATGTTGTTCTTAGTTCATATCTTAGATCTCATTGCTGTTTTTTTATTTTTTTATTTTTTATTGTTGGATGTAACAGGGATCCTGCGTACATAATTTTGTTCAACCACATGTACCATGAGATGTGAATGACAAATAAATCTCTCTGACTCTGACTTTCACTGAACCATTTTTCAATATAGCAGTGAAGGCGAGGCCCTCTCTAAGCTAACGGGTCACTCATCAATCACCAGTTCAACTGTCCCTGTCTCACCAAAACCTAAAAGACGGTGACAAAAACAAAGTAGGCATGAAGTAGCTGTAACTCAGTGGCACTGACATCTCAAAGGTGTGCCAGCTCTCCCATTTCAATTCCAGTTGCACATCACAACGTCACATCACCTGGCCTTGGTGCAGGTCTGACTACACATATCAACCATCTTGGCTCTGTGACCACGTCCTTTGGTGGCACATAGAAGCAGCTGTTTCATGTGACCCTCCCGTGCCACACAGGCTTTCATGAATAACACAGAGATTTAAATAGTTTTCGGGGCACAACTAGAAAGTTATTTTTTGTGAAAGGTGCTAAATTAATCAAAACTGTGGTTTAACTGTGGGCGTTGGAAGATGGGATGTCTCATTTTTATGGCACTTCTAGTCTTTGCTAGTCCTATTCTTAGTACCCCTTTAAACAACTTTAAATAATGAATTTGAATAAAGTATGTTTTTATATTCATAATTTCTCCCAGACTCTGCTCCAGAAAACATGCCTGAACCCCTCACAGATGGTATTGAGTGAAGCAGTGTAGCAGGGCAAGACCGTGCACATTTCATGTGGGACCCCCTTGAGTAAGTCCATGTGGAGTCTACAGTCACTTTTATCTTCAGCAGGCCAGCACGGGCTTTTAATGATTTTTGCAGTGACTGTTTTTGCCTCTTTATTTTATTTTGGGCGGCTGTGGCTGAGTGGTTAGAGCAGTTGTCCTCCAACGCGAGATGAGCGTTCAATTCCACCAGCAGTCACGTGCCAAAGTGTCCCATGGGCAAGACACTGAACCCCTCATTGCCTCAGATGTGTGTCTCATCCGTGAATGAATGTGATAAAGCATTGATTATTCTTGTAAAGATCTAGTAGAGTGCTCTATGAATGGGTAAATGAGGCACAGATTGTTGTAAAGAGCTTTGAGTATCCTGATAAGATAGAAAAGTGTAGTACTGTATAAGTACAGACCATTTACCCTCTTTTCACTATACTTATGTTCATGAAATATATAATATGAGTATATTGTACATAATTAAAATGAAAAAACTATACAGTATATATACGGTAAATATATATATATATATATTATATATATATATATAATATATATACAGGTAGTCCCCGACTTACGAGCGTCTGGACTTACGAGGATCCGACTTTACGAGATTATCATAATTAATAAAAATATGACATTATTTTTTTTATTTTTTTTGTGTTTAAATGTTCTTAATTTCATGTGTACAGCACTTTGTTGCAGCTGTGGTCGTTTTAAATGGCTTTATAAATAAAGTATAATTGTTATTTTTATGTTTTATTTTAATTTTTAGTGTACTCTGTACTGTATTAGCGATCGCTCCCAAATTCCCCCCGCCTGAAATATAACGAGCAGACCTAAGGCGATTGCTCCTGCTGCCCTGCTGCCTGACAGGCAACGAGCGGACCTACCAATCCGACATACCGGGAGCTGGCCGACATGCTGGGAGCTACTGGCTTTTTAGGACCGTGCGTGCGATCAGTGGTTTATACGGATAAATGAGCTGGAAACTCTCTGTGAACTTTGTGGATGTGTCTGTTGTGGAGCAACCGCCGCGATCCTCCGCGATCGCTCTTAAAAAGCGCCATGCGACAACATTAGCTCATCGGCTAAGGCTAGGCTAAATGCTAAGCGGACCCCCACCAGAACCAGACCGAACCGGCGGCCGGGAGCTCACCTCGATGTCCGCCTAGCAGCCTAAGATGTTGGATGGACATTCAGCTAACGTGGAGAAGCAGCTCCGACAGCCTTTTTTGGATGGATGGACTCGTTAACACGGAGCTAATGAGTGCAGGCCTAATGGCGGTGGCTAACAACAGCTAATGTGGGCAGCTTGTTTTGGATGAACGAACACCGCGGAGAAACGGCTTTCGGTAAGTTTATTAAAGTAAACTCCTTTTATGGCTTCAAATGTATGGACTTAACTAGCTAACAGTCCTTCCTCTAAACAGTTTGGACTGTGTTAGAGCAGCAGAATGTATGGAGCTCCGACGTGCTCGGACGTGCTAACAGACGAGACAAGCTTGGTCAGAGTCAGAGTCAGAGTCAGAGAGAATTTATTGTCATTTGCACCGCATGTAGTACATGTGTTGAAAACGAGATTATGTACACAGGGTCCCAGTTACATCCAACAACAAATGCAAGAGAAAAACAATAATAACATCTAGGATTAACTAAGAGAGACATCAGCTAGTAATACACTAAGCCCTAATGTAGTAGAAAAACATCATTATAAACAGCAGCACGAACATGAGCAGATGGTCACAGATGAACGCAGCAACAAGAAACAGATCAGTATCAGCATGATGTGACATTTTGCAGTGTTTATTCTTATTATTTATTTATTCATGAGTCTGACAGCCTCAGGGTAGAAGCTGTTCCTCAGTCTAGTGGTTCTACATTTGATGCTCCTCAACCTCCGTCCCGAGGGGAGTGGTGCAAAGAGTGAGTGTGCTGGGTGAGTGAGGTCTTTCATGATGCAGGTGGCTCTTTTTCTGCATCTGGAGGTGTAAATGTCTGTGATGGTGGGGAGACTGACTCCCACAGACTTCTGTGCAGCCTTCACCACTCTTTGTAGAGCTTTCCTCTCTGCAACTGTGCAGCCTCCATGCCACACGTTGATGCTGGAGCACAGGACGCTCTCCACTGCACACCTGTAGAACGAGGTGAGGACTGAGCTTCTCAGACCGGCTCGTCTCAGCCGTCTGAGGAAGTAGAGTCTCTGATGACCTTTCTTGATCAGGCTGGTGGTGTTATTGCTCCAGCTGAGGTTATCGTTCAAGTGTACACCCAGGTACTTGTAGCTGGAGACCACCTCCACCGCAGATCCACCTATATACAGTGGGGTGTGGGTGTGTTTGTTCCTTCTGAAGTCCACAATCATCTCCTTCGTCTTCTTCACATTCATGTGAAGGTTGTTCTCTTTGCACCAGCTCTCCAGATGTTCCACCTCCTGTCTGTAGCTGGATTCATCATTATCTGTGATGCATCCCACCACAGCTGTATCATCTGCAAACTTAACAATATGACAGCCTGGATGTGTGGCTGTACAATCATATGTTCAGCTCAAATTGATCAGCTCAAAGTAAGAAATTATATTTTAATTTATCTGTTTTGTACTGTACAGTACAGTATGCTGTTTCTGTGATGAAAATAACTTTTTAAAAGTACAGCTGCAGTTGGCACTAAGGCACTTTGGCGTCTTTTTTTCTATTCACGAGCGCTGTTCCGGTTTTACGAGATAGCACGTGCGTTGTCGGACTTACGAGTTTTTCATCTTACGAGATACTCGTAACGGAACTCGCTCGTAAGTCGGGGACTGCCTGTATATATATATATATATATATATATATGGTATATATATAT